>JBBPFP010000067.1:1088691-1106424 GCA_037974795.1 Kaempferia galanga | reverse complement strand
TAAAAATAAAAATAAAAATAAAAATAAAAATGTTAATATAGTATATATGTAACCATGCGAGATGAAAGGTATTATAAGAATATTCACAGTCGTGAACTTTCTTCGAGAATTCCTTTATTGCTACATCCCTACCACATTAAACTTAAAAAAATTCATACATCTTTTCACTACTAAAAATCTTCTCCATAATTTTTTTATGAATCTCACACTTAAAAAAATAAAAATCTTTCACCAACCTCATATTATATACGTATTTAAATAAATATTTTAATATTAAAAAGAAGGAGAAGGAGGCTCCTACACTGGTGGCAAAAAAGGACTATGCTCATCTCGAGCGCCTCTGTCAATCCGTCAAGACCAATACAAATATGTGAGAGATAAATCATGAATTACTTACTAACCTCTAACAATTATAATAATAACTAACACAAAGAGACACGAAACGAAACGACGAGGAAAATCTCTCCCAAGATTAAAATTATTAAATCGCCGATAATTCCAATCTCACGTGACACTCGCGTTCCTCTCTGGAGTTGTTCAGCCGGTGCTGCGAAGGCGAAATGGAAGTGAAGGAAGACGGCGAAACGGGGAAGCCGCTGATGGAGAGGAAGAGGGGGAAGCCAAGCGCTTCGCCTTCCATATGGATGGTGGTCGCCAGCACAGCCGTCGCGGTCTCCGGCTCCTTCGAGTTCGGCATGTCGGTATGCGAACAATCTCCTGTTATAAAATCGTTAGCTTTCCTATTTCAGCGGTGGCTATTCGAGGGTGAAAATTGATAAGGGTGGTTCCCTGCATGTCAGTTCCTTGATTTGGGAACTAGCTCAAGAGTATTCTTTTCGTCAATACTAACAGCAATGCACTTTTCTGTGAACGTTCAAAATTTAGGTAGCACAGACACCGGTTTCCAATGAATCTCAAAATTTTTAGAATTAAATATACGGAAAGTGTTTCCATTTGGTTGGTTCGGGCATATCGAGTGGACCGGATGCTGCTGATAGAAAGTAGGAATTAGAGAATCTAGCCGAGAGAAATGTGCAAAAAAAGTGCCAGAATGCGCGGAGAACCTTACTTGAATAGTTTTCATTTTAACTTTTTTGACGCGTGTTGGCATATCAAGGTCGGTTCGTAATTAAATTGAATGCTCTGCAATTTCAAGGAACTATACTGATCGGTGTGATTCTTAGATCTTGTTTCAGTTAAATTTTTTTGAATGTCAATCCTAGCTAACCGCACCATTTCTGGTGATGCGACAACTTGATATTGACTCTAATCATACTTTGACATGCTTAAGTAATTAAGTAATGGAAAGATTTTGCTATGCGAGATGGGATTAAACATCCAGAAGTCAAAGTCTTATTGTCAAGGTTCAAATGAATATTGTTTACTATGTTTGAGTGTCTTAAAGTATTTTGATAAAAACTAATGAGAGATAATACCATGTGATATCTAAGAAAGTAGTTAGTCTAAATTACAATAACGTGTGTTAATCCCAACTATTTGAGGTCAACTATGTTACATAATAAGATTGAAATTAATGGCGGATCCCAAATCAGTCAAAACTACGAATAAAGAACTGAAAACACTTAGGAGTTTCAACAAGGAGATCAATGGATAGGTCAAAGGTGCTTGTTCGGAGTTGTCTACTAGATATAAGCCTATTTTTCCGCTCTTAATTTGAGATCATTTAGGTGTTAAATTTGCGACATCTATGAAGCTTGGTTATATATTTATACTAGGGGTTGCTATCAAGTACACAAGGGATTATGTTTGTGAGTGCGTAGCTGATTTCAGTCTATATTTGAAATAGCTTAAACACTAGAAGTTTACACAGTTTTGTATATTAGCCGGAAGAAAAGCAATCCTTTTAGATTTCTACAAACAGTGTAAAAGATTCATTTACCTTTTAGTTTCATATGTAATTAAGGTGGATTAATAGTGATCAAATAAATACCATCTGTACTTTTGATTTATCTTTCTTTGTAACTTGTCCTACTTATCTGAGTAAACTCATTTCCCCATCTTGTGTTTGTTTTCACTTTCCATTGCATGTCGCCAGTTCATATGCTCTTTGATAGGTGCATGTTTCTTAAAATGCCTCCAAGAATCCATTAAAACAGAATGCTTAAGAAAAATAGAGGTTAGGTATTTCATCTAGAGATCTAACAATATTTGCTCAGTAAATATCTTTTTCTTGAAAAAATAATTCAACATCCGGAACACTTGCATACCAAATGTGTCTTCTCAGTTGTTGCTAGAAAGCTGGTAATTTTGGTTAAATATTTGAATCAGGTACACTCTACTAAATTCCTAGACATAGGCAACTAAAGAAGTTGCTGAAGTAATAAATATCACTGGGGCATTACATGCTGCCATTCATCTGTGGTCTAATGTCACAGTTAAAAAGTTTCAGTGCTTTGTCCAGTAAAATAAGGAATACAAGCTTTAGGTACTTTTTGTTTTCCAAAAAAATGAAGTATGCTTATTTGTTCACTTTCTGTAATTCTTTCATTTTCTCCTTATTTGTCCTTTCAGGTAGGCTATTCTTCTCCATCACAATTTGGAATAATGCATGACCTTAACCTTTCATTGCCCCAGGTATGTGTTTCATTCTCACATGGGCACCTACTTATGGGTAAAGAAAAGGAGAAACAACTTACAGATGCAGTGTTAGAATCAAATAGAAAGAATTTTTAGTGGTTCACGAACGGAGTGAGCATCGTGTGTAGTGGGATACATGAAACTGTAGTTTCTAGTACAGTTTTATATCACATATTCATATGTTATACTTGGCTCTGCAGTACTCTATATTTGGCTCAATATTGACAATTGGAGCAATGATAGGTGCTATATTGAGTGGAAGGGTTGCAGATCTAATTGGAAGAAGAAGTGTAAGTTAAAACTACATCTATTTTTTTCCCCAATGCTGGATCCATACCAGAGAATCCACAATTACATAACTGATGCACTGCTTATTCATGACTATTGCAGGCAATGGTAATTTCAGATTTTCTCTGTATTACTGGATGGATTTTTATTTTCTTAACAAAGGTTCTTCCCTGAGTATGAAATTGAGGCTTTATGTCACTTTTTTATTTAGTGTAAATTCACTAAGAAGCATGAAGCCTGCAAAAGTAGTCATGTAGGTTTCGTTCTTAGAATTTTGAATGATCACTGATTATCATGAGCTTATTACCTGTTGTAAGGATATCTGGTTGCTTGATATTGGAAGATTATTAGTTGGATGTGGCATCGGCCTTCTTTCCTATGTGGTAAGCTCAAGCCAATATGGGTTTCTGAATAAAATTAGAAGCTAAGTATCCTGTTCTCATTTTTGTTTTGGTCAAATTGCCATGACACACAGCTTTATGTGGAATATAAATATAGTCTGACAAATGCAAAATATGTTACTATATCCTCATCATTCAAGATAATTTGATTATGCCTATAATTGGTTTCTTTCATGATAAATAGTTATGGGTGTAGACACTAGAGTGTTATTCTTTGGCCCAAGGTTTAAAATTTTGGTTGTGTTGATTTGTATCAACTCAAATAGGTATTATCTTGATGTCCAGCTGTGTTGATGGTCAGCATGGACCAATAAGGTCTGTATTGTGCTGAGATAGTTTTGGACTGACCCCACTCTTTTGATCTCCTCTCATTTGATTTATTTACTTAAAAAACATGAATGGTAAACAAGATTATAACGTTTTCATAGTCAATTGAATTAAATTTTCCTCTTGAATGACTCAAATATCAAAACCATCTCAGCTTATAGCATACCTTACTAGTGACAGTGTTTCTACTAATTCCTTATTAATAGGAGTTTCAATTAGAATGAGTGTCTTGCATTGGATGAGAATATTGCTTTTGCTTGCAGGATGATATTTGAATTGTATTTATCATTATACTCTTGTTTGTCAACGAAGGTTAGACTAACACAATTCGACCTGTGACAAGCACAACTATAGGATATGGATACAAGTAGATCTCAGATCTTTGATTTGATTTATCACCGTATGTTGTAGCCAAACCATGGTAGTAGGAACACCAAGTATGATGAATTTCAACGATGGGTTTAAGCTGAGCTTTATCAATGATTGTACTTGTTATAACAAATTTGTCTCTCTTACAACATAGACATATGTATATTATTATGCATATATTTATGAAGTTTAGTTGTTTTCCAAATGCAGGTCCCAGTGTACATTGCTGAAATAGCACCAAAGAGTTTAAGAGGAGGATTTGCTGCAGTTAATCAGGTAATGGAAGAAGGTTTCTGAAGCTGGATAGTACAGAGTTAAATTTAGGCATATATTATTTTAACAAAATTCTAGTGCAGCTAATGATATGTTGTGGAGGGTCACTAGCTTACCTGTTTGGAACTGTTTTCACTTGGCGTATGCTTGCGATTATAGGTAAACTATTAACATCTGAAAAAAAGATAGTTTTTTATCATAATTTGATATTGCAGAGTTAATATTGGGAATTGTTGAATCATTTGACAAGATTCATGCCGCTAAAAATCTAGCAGTTTGGGATTTGAAAACTAGTTATATGTTTTAAATAGAGGTGCAACCTAGATTGAACTGGTCATTGTTATGTTATATAGGGCTACAAAAAAGACCTATCATTCTGATTATTTATCCCTATAAAAAGCATATCAGCAAACTGGCAATAACAACTTCTTGGGACCCACATTTTGAAGATTAACTACCTGTCGAGTAGAGATCTGCTATCCTTTGGCTGCAATTATTCATGGCTTGGCGTATGCTTGCCTAAAAATTGCCAATGAAGACTGCAACCTGCACACAAATGACAATACTGCACTATTTATTACACCGAACTACCTTACTTCTTACCTTCAACTTAGTACTTGCCTCTTTTAGTTTTTAACTTTTTATCTTTTGCCTGTATTAACACTTAATTGGGGTACTGAACTAGAGTGTTTTTGTGTGTTGGGTTTACTAGTTTCTACTAATAGCTTGTACTTTTCCCACCTAATGAATGCATTAGGTCTCCAAACTCCTTTCTTTCCTAACAAGTGTATCTTGAAGTTGATTGACCTAATATTTTCTGCTTCAGGTACATTTCCATGTTTTCTGCAGTTAATGGGTCTCTTCTTTATTCCAGAATCTCCACGATGGCTGGTTAGTAAGTTGAACATCAATTACAGTTTTGAAGTGAAACTAATATTCATGTCTAAATACATAGGCCTCAATGTATTCCTTATTTCACAACTAAGAGTTAGAAGTGTTAATGAGTATTAAACTATAGATTGTCTTCAGGTCTAAGAGTATTCATACCCCCAATGAATTTATTTTCCACCCACCCTTCATAGTTCAAGTTGTTATAGAAGTATAGGTTGGTGCTCTAGAAGTAAGTGGTCATTTCATCAAACTGATAGTGGGTTTTACAGACCTAAACTGCTTAGGATCACCCTAATACCTATTTGATATAAACAATGAGGGACCATAAATACAGAGTGAGAAAAAACAGTTAAAATGATTTATGTGATGATCTTTAGGGGAGAAAAATCATTAACAAAAGATATCACCATGGAGAGAAAACAGGAAAAGGTGCAATAACCACACTGATAGAGGGCTATGATGATTCCTCTTACATGACTGATTCTTCTCACACTTCCCAGTTCCCTCTTGATTGCATGTATTTATAGGCAACCTACATTTAGACCTCTCCACGGGCCAGGTCTAGGCCAATGGCCAGTTACCCGTTGACCTAGTTAGCCCGGGTCAATGACCATGGGGGCTGGGCCGGTTACGATTTAAAGGCCCAACTAACTGCTAGTTCAAACCGATGGTTTGATGGTTTTAAAAAAATATATTTATATTATTTAAGTAATATTAATGGTGTGGTTCAATTACCCTATTCTACCTTTCTATTTAAATTATTTTTAAATATATTTTCTTTGAATTATTTGATGTGGGACTATGTTACCTATCTATTTAAACTAATTTTTTAACTTATTTTCTTTGAAGGTTTTGATGTGAGACTATTCTACCTTTTTATTAAAGCTAATTCACAACCTATTTGTCTTTAATTATTTGATGTGAAACTATTCTACCTTTAACTTCTTAAATGTATTAGTCTTATTTAACTCTCTTAATTACTCAATGATTTTATTTTATTTGTTGAATATTGAATTTATATAAAAAAAATCAATAATTTGTTTGATAAAAACTATTTAACTTGGATAATAACTTTTATGAAAAAGAAATATAATTTATTTAATAATAAAATTATATATATATAAAATTTATTTAACAAAAAAATTATATATATAGTAAAAATTATTATGAAACATATAAAATTATGTATATATATTTGATCCGGATTCATAACCAGGTCAACGGGCTGGTTCTGACTATTGATTTTTTAATATAAATTAATAATTTTTAAATATCTATATTTTTAAAAATAATAATAAAACTGGCAGTTTTGCATTGCAAAACGTAACCGTTTTAGACGGTTAAAGTTAATGTCAACATTCTAGGAATCGTCAAACCGACAATCTCGAACCGACGAACCGGTTGTTCCGAATCGTGGTCGGGTCTACTTACATTGGTGTCACTACAAACGTTGAACCACACATGATACAGATGAAATGCTGAAGGGATGATGAGTGTGATGTGTGATGATTTAATAATCTTGTTGCCTTCTTTTGATACCACTTGCTGTTGGTCAACCTTGGCCAAATAGGTTGATTTGCTTCTATCCAAGGGTGAGCAAAATTTTGGTTAAACTGAATTAACCGACCGAATCGACAAAAGTTAAAAGTTCGCTCTAGTTATTTCAGAAATTCAATTTTTTTAAAAAAAATTCAGTTATGCAGGTAATTTGGTTCGGTTTTAGTTTTAAAACTCCTAATTCGGTTAAACCGAATAAATCGATATTATCAGCTGGACCAAACCAAAGCTGCACCAGTGGTGCCACAGTTCGGTTAAATTGGTTTTCGACTGAATTAACCGATGTTTTATCGGTTTGTTTTGTTCAGTTTTTGTTCGAAAGATTGGTCGGTTCGGTTAATTTGAAAAAATTTCAATTTATTCGGTTTTGAACTGATTGCTTAGCCCTACTTCTATCTAGTATTGCAATTTGATTATCCAATTGTTCTACAGATGAATCCAGTCCAAACTAATATGTCCTCCTCTAAGTGTTGTCAACCTAGCAAACCATTCTAAAATGCCTTAATTTCACTAGTATGGATCTAACCTGCTTGACTTAAGGGTCTAATACATGCACTTCCTCTACATGATAGCTCTACACACTCTAGAAGGGGTAAACATATCAAGCAGAAGTGTCAACTGACATAACACCAAAAAATTTTATTGATCAGGTAAAGATACATTTGAGTGGCACAATAGTAGGTGAAAGACAACTGCAATCAACTCTTTGCTAATGCACCCCATAGGATAGCTGCTGTAATGTACACCCACCAAATAGCAGTGTAAGATGTTGGTGCTCAAAAGAGAATCCGTTAAATATTAGACAGGTTATCATATACGATGATCCTACAGAAGCTTCACCTCAAAATCTCACATCATACATAAAACACAAAGTGATACTATCTGTGTCTGGTCCTCTTATTGACCCTTTGCATGGATTGCTTTCTTTGCCACATCTAATATCACCTGTCTTAGTAAACAATAACTATAGCCTATAGAGAGCAATGGCTAACAATATCATATCTACTAAGCACGAACACCACCTTTTAATGATCTCTTGCATAGATCTGCTGCAAGATAGGTCAAGTTTACATAGCCCTGTAGATCATTCTTGATCTGCCAAATTGCAAACGTTCTTCTGTACTTTCTTGTTGCTTAATCTACTCCAATGCTTGTCAGTGTCGCTTCCCTAGTTTCATCATCTGTGTTTGCTAATAACGCCTATATGATCTATTTTGAACTCGATTATGACATATATCATACTCCTAACACATTAACCATAATGAATGGGTGCATTCATTCAATCTCCTGAGACAATTAGATACCACGTTTATTAGCCTGAGTTCTTTCTAACAGTGCATTGAATGACATCTGGCATTAAATAATTTTAATTCCTTCTTGATGTAATGTCGTTAACCAAGTAACAACTTGCCTAAACTCCACTCCATATCTGTTTCACATATTCATGTCAAAGGTCTTCTCTACACAATGAAAAAGTCCTGTACACAATGAAAAATTTTCACTTCTTTATTTATAGACAATAATCAATATGTAGTATCTCTGTAACTCAAACCCATTCACACAGCTGCAACTTTACCGTTGTGATGCCACCCTCATTGGTGGGAGCTTTGTGCACCGAGTTGCTTTTTTTTTAATCAAATGTAGTACTGATTAGATGAGCAAGCCACCATCTAGTTTCTTGAGAACCAACCTTCATAATTGCTTCTGTTGAACTAAAGTGAATATGAAATAGTTAAATCTTTTGTACGCTGCTTAGAGATTGTTTCAAGCAATGACATGTTAGCTTTCTTACCAAGTTTCTTCACTCTCAATCACAAGGCTTTCTGATTTTTACATGTAGATTTCCTTGGATAAATGACTATTGAATTTAACTCATGGTATTTACCTGTACCTCTTGAGAACATGTTATCCCTTGTACACAATTGGCATGACCCAAGTGGTCCCTTTCCCATGGATGGGGTAGGATTCACCTAGTGAGGAGACAACCCCATCGATGATAAATTATTGATTATTGACCCATGTAGTCGGAGCATTAAAAATGTGTGAGATGTCTCACAACCTAATACTAGTTCCAGCATCGAGCCCAATAATGGCACAATGGGCAATAACGCAAAAACTAATAATTAACATGGCATTATAAAACAAACAGCTAAAGATATCTCTTACAACTCATGAAAAGATAAGTAGCAGAAACAAAAAGGAGAGTATAATGAAGAAGCCTTGAGAAGTCCGACTGAGTGAACTCCTTGAAAGTCCAACAGCATAGTATGTCTTAGGGCATTGCTAAATAACTTGGTCTGACTCATGTAGCACTGATCTCAAGAGAATTTGGAGGCAAGAGCAAAAGGGATTGTATGTATGAAATCAAAAGGGTAAGTAACAAGTAGGTAATTATATGTCAGTATAGTATGAACTCTTCTATTAAAGTAGCTCACTTTGATAATTACGATAATGTTTAAACCAATATTCTAAAATGAATATTGTTTTTTTAAGAATATTCTAAAAATAGGAAATATCTAATTCAACTACTCTTGTCTCATTACCTTCCCTTTTGAACAAATTTTATCTCGAGTGTTGAACAGATTTTATCTTGTTACCATATGGATCCAACAATTGCATTTCCTAGATAAACATCCTTTTTGAGTTCTTATGTTTAGCGATTTTTTTTGTGTTTGCAATACTTGGTTCTCAATCTTATACACATTCTGCAGAGAGAGAGAGCTTATTTTTACTTTTCTATTGTTACACGTTAAATTTTTTAAAACAAAAATAAAGTAGAAATACAGGTGTCTTCCTAGCAGTGATTGAACTTTTCAAGATTCTTCTGTGTTAAGGCTTTAGCTAAATGTTGTCATGGATAGATTATTGGTTTCAAATATCAAAATGTAAGGACATCAAACTTTACTTGGCATTGAAGTACAAGTTCAAACTCTTTTTGCAGGCTATGGTTGGTAGTCATCAGGAATTTGCAGCTGTCTTAAAAAGGCTAAGGGGAAAAAACTCTGATGTTTCTCAAGAAGCAGAGGAGATAATGGTACTATATTTGGTTTCAAATGGTTACATAGCATATAATAGCTTCTGGAATATAAGAATGATTTAACATTGGACATTTAGGAGTTCACAGTAAGTCTTCAACGGCTTCCTCAGTCCAGCATGGTGGACTTGTTTCAGAAGAGATACCTTCATGCAGTCATTGTAAGGTTCTTGTTCAGCAAAACTGGTCAATGCTTCAAGTTATCTTGATATTTTCTCGTTCAAATTTATTAACCAGGTCGGAGTTGGCCTTATGATACTCCAACAATTTGGAGGAGTTAATGCTATACACTTTTATGCAAGTGAAATATTCGTGTCAACAGGTAAAGTATTAATGTCCCTCCAAACTATAATTGTGAATTTAACTATATTGCCTCATCCTAGACCAAATCAACAGGACTTCTATTCTTTTGTATGAGCTTTATCCAAAGAAGTTTTATGTTTTTAATTTTTGAGAATGAAACTATTGTGGTTCTCTATGAAGGCGAATCCAAGCCATCATATTCTTGCGGCCTTTGGAGCACGGGATGCATCCTTTAATGCTCAGGCTAGAATAGATCCAAAACTATTCGTCAGACTTCCTTAAAATTTGACATCGTCAGTCAGGGTCATTTCAAATTTTGTTTCTGAAAATTTAGAAGCAGTATTTTCATTTTCTTGAAAAGAATGTGGTGAATACACTGAAAGTCCTAAACTAGTTGTGGCGGCAAATTTTTTATGTAAATCTTCATAAATTGCTATAACAAAAGAAACTCAAACTAAATTATTATTTTTGAGTTTGAACTTTTTTCAAAAGGGCCATATAATACAAATTTTCCATTCCTCCTTTTTTTTATAAAAAAAAAGTTGAGAGACAATCACAAATGCACACAAACTCTATGATCTTACCAGGTTTTTCATCTGGTAATACTGGAATGATTGCTATGGTTGCAGTGCAGGTATAACCTTTATGAAATTTCTGTTTTCTTTATCAAATACATTATACTGAATTGCTAGTTGCAGATTCCGATGACTACATTAGGCGTGATTTTAATGGATAGATCAGGGCGGAGACCACTTCTAATGGCAAGAAAATATAAGCAATATATTTCAGCTTAGATTTCTCTTTCCTTTTCCATAAAAATGATCTGCATATTATTAACCCGTGTCTTTGCCACTTTTGATTTCAGGTTTCTGCAGCAGGAACATGTGTAGGTTGTTTCCTCGTTGCTATAGTATTCCTATTGAAGGTCTTCACTTGAATCGAGAACTCTCTTTATTAATGTGAAAAAAGAAATCTCATTCATTTCTCAAGTGCAACAGGACCATGACTTTCCAAAGGACTTGACCACTGCGCTTGCGCTGGGTGGCATTTTGGTACCTCAATCTTGTTTCATTATAATTTTTCTTTTAAAATTTACTTATATTATTCAGGCTGGCATATTTTTTTTCCATATCAGATATATACTGGATCGTTCTCATTGGGTATGGGAGCAATACCATGGGTTATTATGTCAGAGGTGTGATTTACTTGAACAAAAGGAACTGAAAATTAAGGCTAATTTTTTAAATGCCCTCCAATCTTTAACATCCTTTTCAAAATACATCTTGAAATTTTATAAATGTCAAAATGCCGTTTTAAGGTTTTTATTGATTTTGATATAAAATAAAAGTTTTAGAAGGCATTTTGACAATATTAAAACTTTGAGGAGTAGTTTAAAAAGTATTAAAAGTTGGGAGCATTTTAAAAATTACCTCAAAATTATTTTTATTGATCAGCTTGTTGTAATTGAGACTTTGGCCGCAGATATTTCCTCTGAACATGAAGGGAACCGCAGGAAGCCTTGTGACCTTCGTTAGCTGGGCTGGTTCATGGGTTATCTCATTTGGTTTTAACTTTCTCATGATGTGGAACTCAGCAGGTAATTAAGCCTAACTAGTTACATTTTATGCTGTAATTTTTCAAAATTTTAAAAAAATATTCTCAAAACACGAGAAGAAATTAAGTTCTACATCTAAATTTTAGAAGTTTAGGTCATTTAAATATCATCTGCCTGCAAAGTTATGTCTTTAAAAAAGTAAAATGAACTAAGCCACCATATATCTTTTGATTTGGGAGGGAGCTTGTGACATTAACATATAGATGTACCTATAGAATGATGACGCAGACGCACATGAGGTGCAATATAAGCACTTTATTGGCACATTGCATTTTGCACCTAAGTCAAAAGTTTAATTTACCATATATGATTGTCTGTATGGCTGATTCACCAGTTAGTATTATGCCCTAACTTATTTCAACCCAAGTGGTGCAAGCTAGTGGTCTAATACTTTTAGTATGTGATTTGAATTGTTTAAGTGATCTAAGTGCCCAAACAAATTAGGATGAGTATAGCTCAAGAGACTTAGCTCAACCAAGGAGTATGGAGTAGTTAGATTAAGGGTTAATTATGGGCTAGGTAAACTCGAATTCAATTGAATTCATAGTCAACCTCACTTCACAGTTGTGGTTCTAACATCCAGCCATCATATTGGTGCACTTCAACCAAGACATTCCTGAATGGTGAACTCTTTCTTAGCAATGCAAATCACATAAGAGTAGCAATTATGTCACATAAAAATAAAAGGCAGCCCAGTGCATGAAGTTCCTTCCAATGAAAAAATTATTCGAACCATAGTTGCTCATCTTTGGTGGGGTGAATTAAGCTTTAAGAAAGGTGACCACATACTTATTGCTATAAGTTGGAAAACTAGCATTCTGATTCGAGGCAATACTTTTTTTTTTTTTTTTGGATTAAGGTAAATTATATTATAAATCATGGAAGGGTGTACATGTTAGACGCCTAAAAAGTGGAAAACATGCTTTTGTATCTTTCGAAATATTCTCTCTATGTTAGGGACATCTCCCTCATAGAGACATCTATTTTGTGCTTGCCAAAATAAGTGAATCATACAAGACATGCCTAAATACCGATCGTTGGTCAACCGTCAATGTGTAATCGCCTTTGAATCTTTGATGGAAAACCTTCAACATCCCGCTTGGACGTGACTAAATCTTGCCCGATGTGTAGCCAGGCTTTGACCTTGTCCCAAAGAGCCTTGCTTATGATGCATCCGAAGTAGGTATGGTCTAGAGATTCATTTGCCCGTTGACAAAGTGGACAGATTTTGTTTTCTACGTACAATAATGTCTTTGGTGCATAGCTGCCCATTCGCAAGGAACCATAATGTGAATTGGTGCTTCAGCATAAGGTATGACTTCCATACAACAATTGACCATGCCTTGATCTGGATCTTGGTCCTAAAAAATGCATCGGCTGTTGCTGAACCGCGCTACTGTCTAGATTCGAACCAGCTGCTTAGTGCGGCTGCATCTTGCTATGTGGATCCGGTTTTGTCTTGAATAAGGTCCCTGATCTATAATTATCTCTTGATGTGGGGTGAATCAAATGCCTTTGCTTGCCAATCCCATAAATCTATGTTCTAGAGGCATTGATGATGGACTCACTTCACCCAAAGGGAGTTTTTTTTTCTGGTGAACATTCCACAATGCTTTGCAGAGTAAGGCTGAATTCCATGAGTCGCGGAGCCCATATCCACCTTTCTCTTTAGCTAAACACAAGGTGGCCTAGGAGATTGGCGGATGCTTAGAGGACAAGACGAACGATCTACATATTGCATATAGCTTGCCTATCACGGTGCAAGGGATAGGTAAGATTGAAAGCCAAAAACATTTCACACCTTGAAAGACGGTCTTCACCAATTAAAGCTTATTGGCGTAAGATAATGTTGGCTTTGGTCGTGATGCTAATCTCCGCATGATTGCCTCTATCATGGCTCTGTAGTTGCTAGTCTTTAGCTTTTCTACAGCAAGTGAAATGCTGAGGTAGAAAAGGAAAGGTACCTCACTGAAATCCAGTAAGCTCTAGTAATCTGCATGATGTGCGGTCATTAACCCCTGCAAGGTACATGCTGGACTTGTTGAGGTTCGTTTGCAGCCTTGTCATGTCTCCAAAGTCCGCAATACAATCCGCGATCAAGACGATGGTGGACTCATTAGCTCGTGCAAAAAGGAGCAGGTCATCCTCATTGGATGGAAGTGGAATGCGGGCTTCATGGAGACTGATTTGAGCGACCACGAGAAGACCTCCAAGCATAGCCCAAAGAGGAACAGTGAGAGAGGGCACCTTGGCGGGGACCTCGTGCCCCTTTGAAGAAGTTGTGCATGGCTCCATTGATCCCCGCCGAATAGGAAATTGTGGTGTCACACTTCGAAATCCAACCAACTACGAGAATCCAAATCCGCGAAGGGTGGTCATCAAGAAACTCCAATCCACTATGTCAAATGTTTTCTAGAGGTTAACTTTGATGACACATCTCAGGGAAATCCTTTTCCTCGCATATTTCCTCAAAACAAACCTTAAAGAAAAAAATTATACACTTCTCGATTATTCAATTTCTTTGAGTTGACTATCATTTCAACCCTATTGACAACAACATTTTCTTTCATTCTACATAAAAGTGAAAAAAAAATCCCATAAAAATTCTTATTCATTAAAAAAAAGAGTAAGTCTATTAAAACTTCACCAAGACAGTTCTGATTTTGCCCTTGTTATGTTTAACCAAAACACACCCGACGATAATTTAGAAATATATTATTTATACATTTTTTTAACGAATCATGATTCTCAGGTGGGAGTTTTTTTTTATTTTTTATTTTTGTATTTTTATTTTATAAAGGTCTGGTTGTTTTACACGAGAATTAATTGTTTATCTTGACAGGTACCTTTTTCATATTTGCCGGCATTTGTGGTCTTACCGTTGTATTTGTGGACCGTCTGGTACCAGAAACCAAGGGAAGAACTCTGGAAGAGATACAGGCGTCAATGAGCTTCATTTCTTCAGACTAACAAAGACTCCACGTTTTGAGGTTGAAGTAATTGGCAAAGTATTAATTATTGTAGTAAAAAGTAACATCAAAGATAAATTTCTGATGATAAAAATATTATTATAACGGATAATTTCCTTCATCTGTAATCTTTATGACCAACCTATATTTCTGAATTATTATATTCATAATCATTTCGTCGTCCATTCACAAGATATATACATATTTCACTCTAATTTATTTTTGCTACTAATCAAAAAGGCTTTTTTTCCCTGCCGGTTTCCTTTCAGAAGTTCGATAGCTTTCCTGCTAGCTCATAATTTGCACCGAATGGATTCTTAATCAAGCCTCCTTGAAAGAGTTCTTCCTGGCTTGCGCCAGCACCGCCTTGTCTGCGACTACGAAGTAGGCTAATCCAGCAGCTGCATCGGCCAACATCGATCTCAAAGTATTGAATTGTCTGAAAATAACCAGCATCTCTAAGAGTGTTTAATTACGAGATGAAATGGTGAATAAACCTGTGGAAATGATGAGTGCTTGGGCTGTGGGATTCAGGTGGTACTTCGCCCACGGTAGCATCCTGACGCCGGCCAACTTGTTTGCCCAAGTTAAGAAAAACACAATCAGTTAATAAATTAAACGGGAAGAGAAGATCAAACTTGTTTGCGTCAGTCACACTGCACTGCTTACAGTGGGCACGGCGGCAGCAACGCCTGCGACGACGGCGGCCTTGGCGCCTGCGACAACCGCCTCTGCCATGAAAGAAGTGATTAGAACTGAAATTCTTATAAACGCAGTGATGGATTATAGAATAATACCATGAGAGCAGCGCTTGGCCACGGCCAGCTTCTGATCTATCGATGCAAGAGTGACCGGAGCCATCGGTCGATTGAATTGCGTTTACTGGAGTGGATGATGATGATGATGAAGGTGAGTATTGCGAGATGGAGATGGGACGATGAGTCCGTATTTATGGGCAGCAGAGGGCTGATGGTTTTGCGAATTCCATGGGTTGGATGGGACAGAAAAAGAATCTTTTGCTTGTTTTGAAGCCACGCGAAGATCGAGCACTGTCGTAAGTGGCAGACAGCCCCCGGTCTTGAAGAACTTGATAGCTATAAAATATTATATGCCCGTTGCTCTTTTTCTTTGGAATCATTGATTTTTTTTTAAAAAAAAAAAATTATTAACACTCAACGAACCAAAATACTTTAGTTTTCATTTTAAGCATAACACTGAGTATGATGCACAAGAATGAATCATAGAAGTCGAGCTCCTTGTTACATATATGCCTACATCAAATCTCACGAGTAAATCATTTTGGTCAAACGCTTGTAGATTTTGTGGTGAAATAATTACATTTCCTACCGTTCCAACCACTTGCAGTGCTTTGAGCTCATTTATTTAGTCCCCATGAACATTGTAGAATTGATACTTGAAAGGTACGTAGAGATCAGATATTGAGAAACAATTTCTTAGGAAATAGAATTCTTTTCGCCTAGAGAGCTAGTTTGGTCACTATGATTTATTCTGAGCCTATTTATTTAGTTGGATTTGGTCACCAGCTTCTCATAATTTATTTTTTAGATATATGAACGCGTTTACAAAAGTTGCCAAACTAAATTTCATGAATACATTGAAGAAAAAATCGATTTAATTCTTTTCCAGCGAAACCACCCTTTGAAAACAATAGATAAATAACAAGAAAATGTTTTACTCTAGAATTAATTAATTTTAGAGATGACTAATTCTATCTATAGAAATTTTCTACCAGCCATTAGAATATATTGGAAAGCACTCATGTAAATGTAAGACCATTTAAATGGCCAATATTTTTAAATCTGATTCTCACTAGAAAAAAAATCCACCATAAATAAGACTTGAATCTTAAATCCTTTAATTGTTCATTAAAAGACTTAATCATCGCACCATTACTTTCTACCCGTCAATCAGTGCAATGATTCATAATTACTTGGCCTACTAATAGTTTAAAAATTATTTTAATTAAACTTAATTAGTTTTTAAATTTAATAACAAAACTATATTAAAAAATGCTCAATGTATAATTTTTTTTATCAAGTCAACAGCTATTCTTTACGAGTAAAGTTATAATAAAAGTATTTTTTAAATGCAAAATATGATAAAAGTGTTATTTTATTTATGTTTAATTTTAAATACATTTTAATAATAAAGCGTGCCTTTTAATATTCGTAGATTTTTTTTTTTTAAAAAAAAATAGGGCAGGTGGCGGGTAACCCAATTATCAAGCTGCCACTCCAAAATTCGGAAAGGAATTAATGGATTCCTTTGGTCTCCTAAGACCAGACGAATCTCTATCAGTAAAATGGCGGCGCCCACACTCGCATCGCTTCAAAACAACCAGCCAGCCAGCCACGGACTCGCACGGTGCCAAGTCCCAAAACCATCGGCTGCTGCAATATCCAACATTTAACTTGTTCGTCTCGTCTGCTTTTTTACAACACGCAGTCATGCGATTTACCTTTTCTGTATTAATTCAAAGACGAATTTAACGGAGGCACTAGAGCGAGTGAATCACTTTTTTACCACACAACATGCAGCCACGCACACACTTAGCCAGTGCTGCTGGATTCGCCTACTTTGTAGTTGCAGACAAGACAGTGCTGACACAGGCCAGAAGAACTCCTTCAAGCATGCTCGCTGAAATGTCCAAGCAACAGTAATAGTGCTTGGTTAAGAATCTAATAATTAGCCATATATCTTGATGCTAAAATTTAAGTAAATGCATGTAAAATGAGTGAGATTAATGCACTTCGCACAAGTATTGTCTGGGAAAAGAGTACCCTCTTGTTAACAAACACCCTTAACCTTAAATATTCACGGTGCAATCCCTGCTCAACACAATATGGTCCAACAACTCCTAGAGCGTGTTTGGTTCAAAGTTGTCACATGAGCTCTTGAGGTTGAAACTCAGCGTATTCGAATATATGTTTCTCCATGCCTTGATCATTTGTACTAATGGCTAGTAGTCACTTGTGATTTATCTCCTTCTTGTTGATCTAGGGATGGGTTGACGGGGATGTTGAGGGCGAGCGAATCGCCTTTTACCACATGTTTGGTTTAAGGTTATTATTGATAACTGTGGCTATC
>JBBPFP010000067.1:1013446-1027420 GCA_037974795.1 Kaempferia galanga | reverse complement strand
TCCTTTAACGAACTATCTACAATAATATCCACTCCATTTCTTATTTGACTCTTTCCTATGTACCATAACTTAAAACCCGAGTTCTCTATCATCTTTGTCTTCTCGCATGTCCATTTGTCTTTTGTACACACAAAATACTAATTTTTCTCCTAATCATCGTATCTACTATCTCCATTGATTTACTTGTGAGGGTTTCTATGTTCCATGTTCTAGATCTTAAACTATTAGTTTTCTTATCATATGTGTTCTTATCTAACCTATGATGTGAGAACTTTTGCCTATTTAACACTACACCCATGTTCTCATGGAAATGTAACGGTCTTTGCCGATACGTTATAGTCTGACCCTGAAACACGAACTCTTGCATATTTATCACTACACCCGATTTCTGGAGAGGTAGCAGTCCTTGTCGAGACGTTACAGTCAGACCCTGTAACATGTTCGCTGGGAACAACCTAGTATTAGCACAATAGCTTAATGGATCCATTCATTGAATTTGCCAAAGTTTGGAGCTAGCTGGCAACCTCATGCAACCCTCCTCCTTTATCCGGACTTGGGACCGGCCATGGCTGGGTTGCCACGGGCGGAGTTAACCAAGGTGTAAACACCTTAAATTAAAATTGGGTGGCTAGAAGGAGGTAAACAGTGTTGAGTGGCACGTCTTCCATCATTGATGTTATGTATTATTCCTACACACACAAAGTGAAGGGCAATGCCCTACACTAATTTGATTTTGATAAAGTCAAAAATCAAACCAAGGACTCCTTTGATTTGATTATTTGGGCCATCAAATCAAAAACCCACTAGTAGGCTTGTTTAGCTCAATCAATGGGATTTCACTAGGAGAAATTCAGCCCAATTAGGCTGAGTTTTTAGCCCATTTTAGTTGAGAAATTGGCCTACTAAATTTTGTGCGACTCAAAATACCCTTCAAATTAGTCCCACTTGAAGTTACCTTTATGTGTACTCCGGTTAAGGCTTATAAGTTCACATTTGTGGATTACAATCGTATATGAGCTTGTGTCCTTCTCTGATTGTAAATCAATTTAGACGAAACAAGAACTACTTGTGATTTTCTCCATCACCTGAGTAGCTTTTAATTGGACATTAATTTCTCATTCACTTGAGAAATTAATTTATGAAAATTTATTTGCGAGATAGATTATTGTCTTACTTGATTTGATTAGTTACGAAAATCAATTTCTAACAATCATACAAATTGATATTAGAATAGGTTCTAAATATGTTAATAAAAAATTCTAGCAAAAAAAAAAAAAAAAGTATTGTAGTGGGAGAGTTAGCTTGTGATTTTGTACCATTCATACTGGAATGTTATCAGAGTTTATATATTTGGTCTCTAGATAAAGCTTTAGTTAGAGGATCAGTAAGATTCTCACTCGACTTTACATATTTGATGGAAATTATCTTACTAGAGATCAACTATTTAGCGATGTTATATCTCTTATGATGAGACTTACCATTATACATGCTATTCCGTGCCCTACCAATAGTCGCTTGACTATTGCAATGTGTCATAACTTTTGACATGGAATATCCTCCACAAAATTGTAGAGTTATGCTTCTTCTTCTCTAGCTTTATCTAAAGTTATTACCTCAAACTCCATAGTATACCGAGCTATACAAATCTTTTTCGAGAACTTGTTGGACACAAGATCTCCTCCAATGGTAAGCATGTGATCACTCTTGGATTTGGAGTCTTTTGTATCCCAAATCTAGATAACATCTTCAAATACTTTGAGTAGTGTATTCTGATCATTGTATGTTTGAGATACCTACTTATTCGTGCTTTCCAACAATCACTACATGGATGACTTGCATACTACTCAACTTGTTGACTGCATATCTTATGAGTGCATTTTATGATGTATATTAGACTGCCTATTATTCTAGAATATTTTGTATGAATGTTGATGAAGATGGTCCTGCTTGAGTGGGGTGCATAGATGGTGAGTCTAAATTGTTTGGTTCCTTGCACATAACTAAAACAAATGCAAGATTAATAATACAATAATCTTCTCACAAAATAAATTTGTGCCCCTACTCAATTTTCAAATAGACTATCTATGTCCCTACTGGATTTTATTAGTTACAAAAAGCAGTTTTCAACAGCAAGTCATGCTTTTCTGGATTGCTTGATACCATAGATAGAATACTTAAACTTGATATTGCTTATCCAATATCTACATTTGTCCTAGCTTATAATAAAGGCCTTTTGATTAGGAGTGGTACAAGTCATCCCAAGTGGAAAATGACAAGAATAGTTCAATTTGGGGGAATGATCCTCTTTGTTTTGTGAAAAATTCCAATCAGTATGTTTAAGGTGAGAAAAGAAAATCTTAAAGACGCAAATATGTCCCAATTCAACCCTAAACTTAAGCCCTTTAACAATTAAATTTCTAACTTCTAACTTCCTACAGTAAGGCCTTAAAGGGCCTTATTTTCACTTTATCTTGAAGCTATAGATGCATATTTTTTGTTCGTTTCAATTTCCTAAGCTCTTTCTTTTCAATTTATTTATTTATTTTTTCAAATTTTAGACATAGGTGGACAGGTCGGTATGAGGCTCATCTCTGGGATAAAAGCACTTGGAATCAAAATCAGAATAAGAAAGGAAAACAAGGTAAGTAAAAAAACAAGACGCATACCAATCATCTTACACGAAATATCTTTAATATACATAGGATTCCATTTCCTAATGTCTCAGTTATTTTGCTCGTAATATTATTAGGTCAAATTGTGTTATGTTTTTGAGATATAGTATCTTTTGTAGAGTGGCCTTCATGGACATGACACATGATATAGTAATGTAAAAGGATCATTATAACTTATTATTTCTTGTGAGCTAACTCAAATTTCTTTATTTGCATGGTAATCATGTGTGGGCATTCCCTCCAGTGTACCTAGGTATACACAATTTTTCTCCTTGCTAGTTAATTCATCAATTTGGAAATTCATTCTGTTATCTTCTCTCCATTGTGATGATTTTTAGGTGCTTATGATGATGAGGAGGCTGCAGCTAGAGCATATGATCTTGCTGCTCTAAAATACTGGGGTGCTGGGACACTCATCAATTTTCCAGTGAGGAATAAATTAATTTATACTCATGACTCGTTGATGCCTCATTAGCTATCTTGACTCGTAACTATCACTGCTAGAGTTATCCATAGTTCCATACTTAGCCAGATTGGACAATTTCAATATGAATCAGTTGAGTTGGGTTAACATTAGTTGATCCTTCTGTGTTTAATCAGATTACCCTCCTTTTTTTGACAAGTTGTTGGAAAGGTCTTGAGTTCAAACAATGCAAATGTCAATTGACTAGAATAAGTCGAATTGGATCGGTCATTCAATTTAATCAAGATGGAAGGGGTTCCATGGAACAAAAAACAAAACTGCGATTTCCAACCAATTTAAGTAAATCATAACATATTTGAACCATTAAAAGGAGGAGATTTTGGAAATTATATCAACTCTAATTCTAAAACAAAGATCTGTCCTTGTGGTTAAAACTAGTATCTCTCTTTTATAAGAAACAACAATGATGGGAATATTTTTTGTGGGTTTTGTCAAGCTCAATTAACAAAAAGAAATGGCCTCTAGAAGTAGCGAAAAAAGATAGCAACAAAGTATCTAACTAATTTTGGTAGGAAAAGGAAAGACTAATCCCTTCTACAGAAGAAGACACCTTTTTGGCTTCATTGGTGCTAATTATGCCAATTAGAGTTTAAATAAAATTAAATTAGGAAAAAAAAACTTTTTGCCTAATATTAAAAAAATATAAAACAATTTTGTTTTTAAATTTTGAAGTGATTCAAATCCATGCTTGCCCTAAGCCTGAGATTGGATGCGGCTGCACATGTCACAATATAGAACAATGTGCCCATGCGTTTGGGAAATATAATTAACCTAATTGCAAAAAGCTCAAATGCACTAGCTGCTTGAAGCCTATGGAGACTATGAAAAATCATAGATGTAAATGAAATGTATACACCCTTCATGGAATCAAAGGTACATGGTGCAATGGTTATTTCCTCCAATGGATAATTGAGGGATCTGAGGTTCGAGCCTCAACTACGGCGCACTGCTCTGAGTGAGAAGTTGGCCTAAGAATGTTGACCATTTGGATGTGGCTCCATTAGCATTTCCCGATTTACCCTGATGGGGCCAGGTCGGTCATCTCCAGTCAGTTCGATTACCAAAAAAAAAAAAAAAAGGGCACATGGAACTTTAGTGTTTGGTGTACAACAACATTTCTCCACAAAACATAGAAATTTTTTGTATAAAAGAAAATATAATTAGAAAGCAATTAGATGTTACTTCAATTGATGATAAACTAAGATAAATAGATTTAGATGGTTGACATGTTCAAAGGCAATTAATTTTTTTTTGGCTTGATGAGTTGAAATGATTAGGGTGAATATAGTGATTAGAGGGAGATCCAAGAAAACTCTAGATGCTATAAAAATAGATTAAATTTATATGAATATTACTGGTGGTATACTCTTGCATGGAGGTGAATGGAAGGGTAAGATCTCAAATAGTTGGAGCCAATACGTCTTGATGATGGTGTGATGATTTTCGTATTGGTCTAACATGACTTGCAGTGATTTGTGACACTTACAAGTACTTATTTATTTGTCCTCACTAATATATGGTTCTTATATTGTTTTGAGTTCTTTCTTTAAAACCATTATTCACTTACTAACACAGGTCACAGATTATGCAAGAGATCTTGAAGAGATGCAGACAATCTCAAAGGAGGATTATCTTGTGTCTTTAAGAAGGCATGTAGATTATATGACATTTTGGGTATTTAGTTGGATGTTTTTGCATCTTATATTGGTTCTTTTAGAAATAGATGAACGTATATACTGAACTGCTGCTTTAAACTTAAAAGGTCTATAATGTGGGCGGAAAATGAGCTGTCGCATGTTTAGTACTAACATAGGGACAATATTTTGCAGAAAAAGCAGTGCTTTTTCAAGAGGATTTCCAAAATATCGTGGACTTAGCAGGTAGATAGTGATTTTATATCACGCATGAAATTTTGTGTCAGGCAAAGATAAGTGCTTATGTTAGCCTTTTTGGTTATTAGAGATTTTTTTGGGGTTTGTCTGTTTGCTTTAACATGGCACCTTACTTCTTTGTACTGTTACATTATGTATTATGCCTTATCAGTAGCCTGAAAGCAATAAAGTCTTTTCTCTTGACTATAGACTTTGGATTGATCAAATATGTTCTGAATTGTGAAAGGTTAGGAGATATACAAAACAAACATATAAAATAAAGGGCATTGAGCAAATTGTGAAAAGCATGTCCTATGGCAGCACATACTGTGTTACTCCTTAAATTGCTGCTGCGAATAGTACTAGCATTGAGAAAAGGTAAGAACTATGGTAAAATCTGGAAGAACTGATCAATCCTAACTCTCCCATGAAAAAGCATGTCCTATGGCAGCACATCCAGTAGTATCTCTTAAATTGGTTCTGCAACCTTGGTGAAAAAAATATCTGTGACACATTGAACTCGACCTAATGTTCCTTAATTTCAAAGGTTTTCTAAAAATGCACAACAGACAGAAACAATAGGTGTAAAGACGTTAATTAGCTGAATAAAGTTTGGAATAACTTCAAAATACTTGAAGTTGATCAGAGGGATGATCTGGAAAATTGTAATCAAGTTGGTTTCTTCAATTGTTGGTAATTTGGATACATTCAAGGTTGCATGTTCTTATTGTTATCCTTCATCTATGGGATATGGGGTTTTTTATTGATCAAGGTTTACCCTACTGGATTATGAAGAGACCTGCTTATTGGGTTATCAACAACAACCTAGCCTTATCCTACTAGGTGAGGTCGGCTTGCTTATTGGGTTATCACTTGGGTTTAATCCGAGGAAATGTCAAAAATTATTAGGCTATCATTGGGTGTAACTTTCCTAATTACTGAGCCTCATTTGGATCATGCAATTGTAGTCACTTGTATGTATTTAAGTGAGTATTAGAAATCAGTTAGTTTTCCTTCCAAATTTTTAACATGTAATCTTGCAAAGTAAAGCTTATCCTACAATTATTTTACCTGAAGTGATTGTTTTAATTCTCAGGCAACCTAACAATAGTCGGTGGGAGGCATCTTTTGGACCTATGCAAGGGAATGATTACTTCAGCAACTGTAGTAAGTTCACATATGAATTACATTGAAAATGAAAAAAAAGGCTATTGCTGAAATTGAACTCTAATAAATGAACATGATTTTCAACTTGATTACTCCCATGCAAGGTACAAGTAGTGATGCAACTACGGATGCACGATATTCTGGTATTGCTGGAACGGAAAGGAAAATAGATTTAACAAGTTACATAAGGTGGTGGATGCCAAAGAAGGTTCGCCAAGCAGAGAGTCAGCTTCCACAGCTAGAAGATGTTGCTGAGGAATTGAAAATGTTCGAATGCTCAGCGCAACCAATTGAACCACATAAGCTTCCTTCCCTTGGTTATCCTCATTTAATTTCAATAAAATGAAGATGATTGATAACATCCAATTTGAGGTCACTCCACCTGTATGGTTAATTTTAACAAAAATGGCTTTTCTTTATTTGGAGCAAATAATTTTAGTTGCTTTTGTAATTTTAGACCCATTATAAAAACTATAATATCTTCATTAATGTTGATTACAATTTACATCTCTAATGGAAACAATTGTCCTTGACAATTTTGATGTTATGGTGTTAAAGAAAGGCAGAAGCCATTAAAGACTTAAAGTTAATAGTACAATGTGATTATTTTTGTGCATCTCAAATTTTGCAACTGCAGATTGAGGGAATACGGGAAGAGAAAGAGATCAGCCAAAATACTTTTGGAACAAGGCTTTCGCAATAGCTATCGAATCACCTACAGCTTCAGTAGAGTAAGTTTCCCTAGCAGATTGCCAATTGTTAGAGTACGATATCCAATCCTCTCTCCACTGCTCCAAGGGAAATTCAGTATTTTCTTGCAAGCTTTTGCGTAGATAGCTGAAATAAATTGAAGCTCTAGGCAGGTAATAGCTACTCAGGAGACCACTCCAGAATTTGTTGGCTGAGCATAATCCAAATAGTTGATTTGTCACATGTTTTGTCAAACAAGAACAAGTTTAATCATAAACACCACAAATTAATTATTTACCGTAGTCATGAAGTTTGCTCTGATTAGTCTTTGTGTTGTCGTACCACATTGTCACTTGTGTTCTGGCATTCCATTCATGCTGAGTACCAGTTGAAAATTAAACTACAGAATGCAAAAGATAAAACTGCATTGTATGTATTCTAAATCATACTCACCTGTATTTTTTCTTTACTAGTCGTAGCTAGATTTTTTGCACTTTCTAACCATGTCCCAAGCAAGAAATTTTTATCAGAAGCCAGAAGCTTGTCAATGTCCTCGATGAGCTCCAGAAACTTTTGGGTGTGAAAATTTAATCCATTCACATTTCTTTTTTGATATGCGGTCCTGACATCTAAATAAACCTCATTTGCTAGTTTTGATAGAACTTGTCTTGTCAGATCAACGAGGTCATATCTGTCACAAACAAGATTAAGATCTATGATACAAACAACAATCTACACATCAAATTAAGTCTTCTGATTTTGTTTTTAACCAGTCCGAGAAACAATATGGATGTATGATAGGGCAAGTTACCTATATGTAGCACTTTTTGTAAGATATTCTCCTGCATCAAGAAATAGCTTAAGAGCACTAATCACTTCTTCAGTTGAATACCACAAATGTGGTTGTGGTAAATTACTTTTTGTCTCCCTAAACGAAAACCTATGTTGTTTATCCACCATAGGGTATCTTCTTGTTGATGGCACTACATCAAAAGACAAGGAACCATCTAGAATGGGTCCCAAATCTGGGAATTCAACTATGTAATCTCGGTTATGATCCTGCAGAGGCCAGAAGATACTTAAAGAAACTTATAGTTGACAGCCAATATAACCAAAAAATTATTATTAACAGGAGAAGCAACATGAATACCATTTTGTACTATGCAAGGTTATACAACTAGTAATAAGAAATAAAGAGCAGGTGATAAAAAAAAGAAGCCTCTATAGTATTGTGATCCACATGTGCCCTACTCTAATATTTTTATAAGACTGATACCGATCATCATACTTATTGGAAAAAAAGTGTTGGAGTCAATGTGTACAAAAGGTTAATATAGGAAAAATGAAATACTAGATATGTCTATCAGGGAGTTCCTTGAAATAGTGGAATATAATAGTATGTATGTCTCCGATTGATGATCAAACATAAGAAAATCAATTGAGATGGTATGGCATATTCAAAGGAGACCAAATAATTTAAGATGCATATGGGTAGGTTACGTTGAGACAATCAAATAAAAAATATATATTATTGGGAATGTAATATTGTGAGTAGCTTCGATAGATGATCAAAAATCAATTGAGTTGCTATAGATATATTGAAAGGAGGTCAATAAATTTTATAGTTAACGATTTGAATCAATTAAAGTCGAATGTGTTAGAGATTAGTTGATTTAAATTTATCAGTGAGATATTATACCATAGAACTTAATGGAGGTATAAAATTATCTGACTCCAAATGAATGGAATAAACATGCCTCCTTAATGATGATGCTACAAGTTACAACTAAAAGTTAGCAAGCACTAAATTCCTATGAAATGTGGAATTTGAGAAACACAGAGATAAAACTAGGTTCAAATTTAGATTTGATGAAATTGCTAAGAAATACTGTATGCCACAAACTCTCATATTTTAGATTCCTGGATCCAGTTTAGGACAGTTAAATGAGCCCACTATTGTCAAAACTTGATCGCAAAGTTTTCTTTCACAAAGTGACTTCAACTTATAAGGTACAGAGATAAAACTGACACAATTACTAATGATACAGTCACAGCTTATATTTCATTTTAAATTTCGAATTGGAACTTCTTAGAACAATGGCATACTGGACAATTTAAAGGCCATTATACAAGTGATGTGAGTAAATCATTCCTGTTAAACAATGAGGTGGACTTAGGTTTGTGGCATGTTCGAAGATCTAAAAGGAGAAAGAATATCAGAAGTTTGTTAAATACTTCAGAGGCCAAACCCAAGATATCTTTTCCGAACAAGTCATTCATTTATATCTCTCTATCAAAATGCCTTTTTTACCAGAAAGGACAAACAACTAAAGTAGCATGTCAAAACAATTTACTCATATGCCTGCTCCAGTTTGGCCAATGGGTTCAGCAAGGATGCTTGGAAAAGGTTGTGATAACCGTTGAGGATGGAATTATTGCATCTAGAAGGTGCATTACAAGCATGCACAAGGTGGCATCCTTTACCATGAGCTCATAGCTATACTATCTAGTACTAATAAATGGATAGCATTAAACTATAAGATGAATTTATTCACTGTTAGCACTATTCAAAATAAAATGGTTTTCCAAAAGGCTGCCAAGACTTGGAGAAGGGAGCTCATGAGAAACTTATATAGAAATTTCATCATCACATCTAGTTTTTAAAGAGAGATTGAGACATTCAAATATAGATGTACCCCATGAAGTTGTCTTGAAAAAAGGTGCAAGGTACAATGTGCTTTGCACATGGAAAACACATGATCGGTCATGTGCAAAGCGCAAAAGTTGAGTGGTTACATTGGATTACATAGACTGTGTGGTCATGTGCACTGTGTGAAAAGTGGGTAAATGTGGCAAATGAAATTTATGTGGTGCACATGAAGTAAAATATGATGTTTTATTGATGCATTCACTTTACATCATCACAAGTCTCTGAAGCATATATATAATTTAGTTTATTACTACAGTTGGTTTTGACCAAAGTGGTATGACTTGGTGCCCAGCTGATCTCGGTGAACCAATGCCTCAAACAAGTGCAATCTGGATTCTCTAAGTGATCCAATAACCCAGATCAAATTGCAGCTTGAAAAACATATCTCATTCAAGGGGTGTGGTTAGGTCAATAAGAACCAAGGGTTCAATTGGGTTAAGGCATCCGAATTCAATTGGGAATCCAAGTAAACAATCTTTTTTCATCTAGCAACAACAATCTTCTTCCTCCGGCAAATGAGATTTCCTTTACCAGGTTGTGCACTCTAACAAGCATATACCAGCGATTTTGTTTATGAGTTGGGTGGACTGCATGTTCTTCCTTAGCAGTGCAAATCATAGGAGAGTGATCAATCTTAGCATTTATTAAAGAAAATTTCTTGAAGCCTGGTTAGGGGCGAAATAAGACTTGAGGCATTGACTTGAAGCATTGACGTCCTTGCTTTTCTCAAGCGGTTATAACTGTAGGTATATTGAAAAATGCTCAGGAAAAGAAGAATATAATTTGTCTTAATCATCTTGTCTTAAAATTAAGAGTGCTACATAAATTGACGATAATGAATTAATATATGTTCAAGATTGATGCATTGTGGCTGATGGTCTATCACACATAGAAGCAAACAGAACAATCAGACATAACTAAGAGAATCATTGTTGTGGCAGGCACAAAGCGATCGCACACAAAATTAGTAATTGACAATGAGAAATAAAGGTCATGAATGGGATGAAAGAAGTTTGTTGAGCCTTCATATAAAAGTTATGCAGTGTAGTAAAAAGTTTTAATTCTTATTGTCATATCTTTGTTAAACTGAGTACTTGACCGATAGGAAGGCAGAAGCATATTTTACTTGGGCAGCCTGCTATGGCTCGTTTTTCATGTGGAATGACGTTTTTGCCACTGACTTGCAGTGTAGTTTTATATTAAACACAGCTTTCCATTTGCCAAAAGAATACTTAAAATCCAAGATATTGAACATCTCAGTAACAGAAGAATTTCTGCATACCAAAACTAAATAAGACTAAAAACAAAAGGAAAAATTTGCAACATATAATGCAGTAGGACTTGGATTGAACAGCACAATTTGCATTCAAACAAAAAAAAAAAAAAAACTTGGGCAGACTGCTAGAGCTGTCTTCTATTTTGGAATGAGGTTTTTGTTCCTCTTGTGTAGTTAGTAATACAGCTTTCCATTTGCTAAAGAAACTTACAATCAAATATATTGGCAAAGAATACTTACAAACAAATATATTGGACATGTTAGTAATAAAACACTGTATGCTTATCAACACTAACTAAGATTACAAACAAAAAGAGAAATTTGCAACAAAATGGAGTAGAACTTCAATTGAACCGGACAATTTTCATTCTTAAAAAAAACAAGCAGTAATAACACTAATATCTAACATGCTTTAATATCCTTGAAGCTAAAAAAACTAATTGAGTAGTGAAGCAAGAAGCATACTGCTATTCCATCTGTGCAATTGTAAATTGTCTGATAAAGAATAGTCCATGCGGTCTCTATCGAGGGAAATGCTTGACCATACCGTCGATAAGAATAGCTCTTCAACCAATCCTAGAGGATCATATTATAAATTTTATCAAAAAATAATCTCTACCATCACAAGAGTTGTCACAAATCATCAAGAAAATCATGGACATATGGTTGAGATATTTTGATGCTAAGATACACAGATATGTCATCAAAATTGATGTTACTCTTAGATGTGACCTGATGCTGCTTCTGCAACCTGATAAAGAGAGATTGTCGCATGCCTCAGCTTGTTCTGGCAGTATAAATTTATTTATAATTATTTCACTTTGTGGGATGTTAAAAGCTCTTCATATTATGTAACATTTGTCAATATTCTTTTCTCCCTTTTTAGACTATTAGGCATAATTATCTAAAAACTCAAGAGGCACAATTGAAATTTCCTAGATGGCAAGTTGCTAATTTTTCTTGATTGCAAAGTGATGTTGGCTGATTTCCAAATCAAATTTATTTGGGTTAAGTCGATCTATGGAGATTTAATTAGCCAATGTTATAATTTTGGGGAATTGACTTTATGTTTTAATGAGAGCTTTGAGAAAAATTTTCTTCTTGGCACCTGAAATTCTTGAGCGCTAGCTGCACTATCTTCTCTACTTAACCTTCTATGGAAGTCTGAAGTACCCTCATGACCTTGTCCCTGCCCAACCCTCGCTAAAATCCACTCTCATGAATCATGATAACCATTCCCTATGCGCTCCTCATGGAGATCCACTCTTCCACGATCTCTTCAAACCTAGCCTACCCTCTGTGTACACGTATTTAGATCTCAAGCCCTTCATTTGTATCCCACACACAAGCCCTACCAGCCCTACAACACTGAAACCCCTGAAGCCAGAATCCCTCACTTTGTTTTCCTTCCATTAAGCTTCCCTTCCATTGTGACCCTCTGTCTCAGGTTCCTATGGAGCCAGGCTGGAGCTTTCCCTTCCATCACTGGCTACCAGAATGCTGCCGTGTCACCCTTGCCCAGAAGCAGCTAAAGGGATTCTATTAGGTTTCACCTAGGTTTTCCAAGTTGGTGAGTTGCCCTTTTGCATCCTGTTGCGCTGTCTTTGGTCATAGACCTAAGGATTGTGTCATGCAAGATAGTTGTTAATCACTTTCTTTTTTTATTCTTATTGAGATTGTCAGATTGAGTGCCAATCTGTGTCAACACCCTCAGTTCATATATGAAGTCACACCTTCATTGTCAAAACCTTTGTGCTACTGTGGTGGGCTCGCCCTTTCCTCATTCCCTGTTTGGTTCTAGATTCACAGCAGTATTCTTATTGTCTAATTGAGCAGCAAAATTTCACAATCTTTCATAGTCAATTGCATACTGTTTTGAGTGGATCAAAGAGATCTTTGTGCTAAGAGATTGACCTTAAGCATAGTACATTTGTTTATGCTTCTTAATTTAATCTGAGTGTCTGCTTGTGTTCTTGTTTTGGATAGTGAGTGTTTTTAAATCCTGTCTTATGAGATCGTGGATGTCATTTTGGTTTAGGGACAACAAGAAGGGAAGTCCATTTTAACTATAGTGTATGGCCTAAAGGGTGGATTAAGACCCCCTCTTTGTGAGTCCTAGTTTGGTGTTTTTATCATATGCTTCAAGTGATTTGAGTTCTTTAAATTTGGTGCATGATCCTGTCTTTTAGATTGCCTTGTGAGAGGGTAACCAATCCTTTGAGTGGAAGGATTTAACCGAATGCATGGAGTCAAGCGGTAGGATTTAATCCAGTGTGCATGACAAGTGGTGTTGTTGGGCTATTCCGCTATTGTAATTAGTGTTTTCTTTGGTTAAATTGCTCATCTTGTGGTTTAGAGTATAAGATGTGTTTCTTTTGGTGTATCCATATAGATCCACCAGCTAGAGGTACTTAGAGGCTCTCGGGGCAAGGAAATGCAAACCAAGTTCTCATTACAAGTGGGTGTTCTTGTCCTCGACTCTTTTAAAACTTTGTGCACAATTAACATGATATCATGAAATGAATTAAATATGAGTTATTGTCAAAAGGGGAATATTGAAAGCATTGCTTAATAAAGAAATGGAGGGAAAAGATAAATCTACGGTGGGACTAAACAAGAAAATAAAATATATTTTTTTGGTTTTGCTTCATACAATCTTATCATCCTTGGGAATTCATATATGTAGACTAAACACACTTAAGAAGATGTTGATTACTCTTTGTAATCTGTAATCTCTTTTGTTACTTATCTTTCATTTGTTTTATTCCCTATATCTCTGCTTAATTGCTTAGTTATCTTGAACTTTACATGTGATAAGAGGGGTGTCAAAAATGAATCCGACCTAATGACCTAACCTGAGTCAACCCGAAAAAAATCAGGTTCAGGTTAGGGATTTTCAGGTTTTGGTTGGAGGGTTTTGAGTTGAAAATTTTAGGGTCGGGTTTGGGTCGGATTCGAGTTGACCAAAATTTAGGGATTATTTGATTTTTTAAGGTTAAATCAAATTTTATTTTGAAAATTAAGATGGTTTTATGTATATTAATATCAATGTTAGTGTGATAGTGATGGAGTATTGAGATAGAAGTGAAGAATTATTGGGGAAA
>JBBPFP010000067.1:938328-955286 GCA_037974795.1 Kaempferia galanga | reverse complement strand
TCTTTTATTCTTTTTACTTGGAATTTCACATAAGGTCTACTAGGCATGATACTAAGGTGTATAAAATTCTTGGGAAGAATTTTGGGGCGTTACAGTCTCCATTTGTTAGACCTCCTGTAATCATATGGATAGCCCCCTAGGACCAATCTTTCCTTTGCTTTTTCCCTCTTTATCCTTGCCTCAATCTGCCTCCATGCTAGATCAGAATGAGTTTCAAGGGTCCCTAGAGGCTGAGTGAGCTCATTGATCTAACTGACGATTAATAGTTGCATGGTGAATAGGATGGTGAGGCCATTAGTAGGGATCTGGAGATCTTTTACTCAATCAATTGCCATTAGCATTTTGTTAATCAACCACTCACCTCAATCCACTCTTGTAATGTTGATAATCTCAAGTAGAGTGGGGTTCAGATTGATAATAGGCACAAATAACAATCTATCCCAGAGGATTCTTGACCCGATTCAAATGTTGGGTTGGTAACTATTTCCACCATTTAAATGACCTTTTCTCCCCTCTTGTTCATGATTTTTTAATTTCGTAAAGGAAGAGGAGGAGCTTTGTGGTTTGGTTGAGAGGGGTGGAGACCGAGATCAACACTTCCTTTCTTTTTGCAAACTGGGTTGCCTCTACCTAAACATATTTGAGTGTCTGAGCCTACAACCCATCGAAGTCGACTAAGGACTTCTTCACCAGAGATATGTAGAATTCTCCATAGATCAAGCCTTGCGAGAAAGCACTAACCTGTACCTCGGGCATAACTAGGGGAGCATCCATGACCATCTAATGGAACCCTTGTAGTTCAAAGGTTCCTTGGGCTTTTTCTTAAGAGCACACAGATCATGTGGGATTTTTTAATACCTCTGATTGGTGGAGAAGTGTTCCACGAACACTGTCTTGAATTCGTCAAAAGTCCGAAGGGAGGAGACGGGGAGACAGGTGAACCACCATTGTGATGAGCCCAAGAGGGTTGTCAAGGAGTTCAACATTTGATGTCATTTGTATACTAACGTCACAGGAGGCATTTTCAAATTTGTAGATGTAATCCTTAGGGTTGGTCGTGCAGTTACATTTCCCAATCTGTAACGCCCGAAAAATATCTTAGTAACTTGTCTTGGAGGATGCTTCTTGAGAATGGAAAGCCTCGAGGGGCCTTTGCTCTACCAAATATGGGGACTTTTCACTTCAGAGGTTCCCGATGTGGGGTTTCTCTTGAATATTCTCTCACAGTCGATGTACCAATCTGAGTGGGGAAAATAATCTACGGTGGTGGTATTTCGGTTGGAGGGTTTTGTCGAAATCCTCCATTGTCATGATGATGACATTGGATCTTCTAGTTTCATCCATCCTAACATCTCGGTTCAGGTCTTAACTCAGAATTCCAAGAGATAGTGCCAATTTTTTCATGCTTGAGATCGCCAACGAACGAACCACCAGTGAGTTGGCGTCGATGTTGACTTTTTAGTCTTTCACCTTGGCGCAGCGAGGACTAGTAGGGTTCTTTGCCAGACTCAAGGGAGAGAGTACTAGAAAAAGAGGGTTAGAATGACAGTCGTGGTTCCAAACATAACTACTCCGACGCTCAAGTAAGTCGTCAATGGAGGAGGAAGAAATAAGGGGAAGATTAATAGTATTCTAGGGTTCGGGAATGCGTGTGTACACGTGCCTCGCCCATTAGATCGGACTATCTTTTATAGAGTTGCGGCTATGTTATATGTATCCAGCGATCCCCGCTAGTGTTGCCTAGGTTCCCTGAAATAAATGGTCATATTGCCTACCTTTCCCGGATTAAACGGTCGATGTTTCCCACATTCTTCAAGGAGCAACAGCTATGTGGTCCGTATCTTCAGCAAGTAGCAACTTATTACCTTAATTGCCAGCAATTGAGTGTGTTGCTTCGGTTGGTTGGTGTGATTCATAACCAAGATCATCGTGGGATCAAGGTTGCTTGGAGTTGGGGCCGCATGGAATCGAGGTTGACTGGAGTCAGGGCTGCATGGAGTTGAGATCATCATGAAGCTGGGATTGCTGGAGTCGGGGGCGCTTGGAGTTGGTGTTGACTAGAGTCAGGGCTCGCGGGAGGAATGCAGAATCAGACCGATAGGAAGTCACTAGAGGATGCAGAATTGAGGAGTGGCTCTATGTTGACTTTTGTCATCTCAGTAGGATTATTGACCTCTTAACTACATGTCACCCTGGTTGCCACCCACATCAACACGTCTTCTTAGTTGTTCTTCGATCCTGTAATTTGCAGTTTCTGAATCCGTGGACGACTATGTAAATAGAGGATATGACATCAATGTGTATATAGTATCACTATTGTGTGAATATGTGCTTATTATCATCCTGTTTTCTTTTACAGTTAATAAACAATGGCACAGCTTCAGTATGCCTATCACTAAATTCTACAAAATATCTTTTTATTATTCTGTTGCAATCGTTCCTAGACATTTCGTATCTAATTTGTTTTCAGTTATGTAGCATTTGCAATGCAAACGATCTTGCTGTGGCTTCACAAGCTTCGCGCCTGTATCTTAACCCATAAGTTGGAAACGACCAAGTACGTATAAGCTCTATCTAAGACATAGTTATGGCAAGGCAGAGTACGTGAGTAAACATCTTTACGAAGGCCTCCCATGCACAAAAGACGAGAAAATTCATAGAACGGAAACTAAAGTTGAACGTAAAGAAGAAATTCCAGGTGTACATAGCATGCACGTAACCCAGTGTGTCAACGACTTCTTACAGTCTATAAGAACTTTGATATTTCCACAAAACGATCATACTTGAATATTCAAATCCGAGAAGCATAAACCCAGAAATTGCTGCAGCTTACATGAACGGAGGAAGTATCACCCATCGTCTTGGATACCTAGGTCTCCCCTCTTTTCCATCAAACAACTGCAACAAAAAGTAGATCAGTCACAGACATAACAGTGATGTAATTTGCATTAGACCATGCAAGATATATAGTAACTGGATATAAATTTCAGAAACCAAGCATATAAAGTAAAATTGAATTCACTCTATAGACAATGATGTTAGTTTACCTTCTTGAGTCGCCGGTGCTTTGCAAGGGCCCAGTTAGTCATAATGAGAGTAGCCACTACAAGGAACACACAACCTGGTATTGTTTGAGTAGCGATATTGAAACCAAGCCATTGATAGATCTCTGTGGTGTAGTTTGCACAAGTCACTATGTTGAACAAAAACCCACGAGGAATCTGGTAACCACCATTACCATCAGGGCTTCTGAGGTTCCTCAAGATGAGATGACAGTAGAAGTTTGCGAGCTGGCAAATCAACCCAAATGTGAATCCAATCTTTATTTGAAAATCACTGGCAGGTGTATACAGTGGGTGATTCACATGGTAAGCAATGTATGCTCCGAAAGTCCAGTAATAGGCACAGTTTCTGAATACATTGGAGAGAGGTGAAGTTGCATGGCTGAATCTATGAACAAAGAAAGTCTCCAGGATACGCTTAAAATAATGGAAGCACCAATAGTACAAAGCATATGTTTGGACTAGGTAAATAGTATGTTCACCCTCATAACCGAAGTACTTGTACACTGGAAAGTAGTAGAAGACTGGGTAGATAACTAAAGGGCCCAAATACTCCCAGAAGAAAAGAGTGCTGTAAGAAACTTGAACACCTAAATCCTTGAAAACAACAGTTAGGTTGTTCCCATTCCCATCACAATAGTCTGTTAATTTTTTCTTTGGCATAAGCACCACTGGTTTTCCTTTACTTCCAGCTTGCAGTGGAAGGGTAAGGCGTTGTCTTGAAGGAAAATATTTTTTAACTGTAATTAAGAGGAATCATATGGGGCATTATTGTCAGTGATGTACGTCAAATTCTTAAGAAACCTTGCATATCTTGACAGAAGAAATTGAATGGAACTAGCAATATTAAATATTCTAAAAAAACTCTAATGTAACAAACACCCGTGAACTCTAATGTACTAGAGGAAGTTCAGTCTCTTAGCATGTGCCAAACTGTGCTAAATTGCACAACACCTATTGTACCCATTGTTGGTGATTAAACATAGCTGAAAGAGCGTACAGAGGCAAGAAAACAGGTCAGGATCTTCAGAGTGCATCAGTTCTCACATTCATCTTAAATTACTAGAGAAAAGAAAACGACAGTGGTACTTCTACATATGCTAACCTACTTTAAGATAACTACAGCATGCATTATTCTATACATGTGGATAGTGTAAATCATAATTTTATAAAAAAAACTCAAATGAATCATGTCTATTTAAGATCAAATTTTCTGGCTGCCAAGCTTTATATAATATCATATCATAATGTCAATGGAATTTCTAATTCCTCTACTTCTGCTGAGTTCCTTTGAGAATCTGAGTCGAACCAATAATAAGAATATCCTTATAATCTCCCTTGTTCATCTCTTTTTACTTACATTTCTACATAAATTTATTTGTATGAAAGCTTTTCTTGCTTAGCTGTCCTGGACAAGTAAACCTGAGACATTTTTGACAAAGTGATATAGGAAAATTGTTGTGTCCTTCTTTGTCACAATAGTGATCAAGTGAACCTCTATGTTGATAGTCAATTAGATTAATCTTAATTACAATTTCTAGTTTATTATAATTCCATTAAGCTTATATGGCATCAGTCCAGTCTTGTGGACCAACTTTAAACGATTTAGCTACATATGCAATGTCTACAAAAATATTGGAAATCAACAAAGTTTAATCGCAAACAAATTTGCATAATTTATTCCCTATTATTCTTTAACCCCTCTTCCAAGAAGATCAGTGGTCTCTTCTAAAATTCCTCACTTGTGGTACAAGATTCTGGGTGTTCCTAACAAGATTCTTTAGTGATTCATTTGCATAATGGTCATTTGTCAATGCATGATTTCATGAAAGATTCAGAAAAAAAATTCATTTACGCTCCATGTGAAGTATTAATTTATTACCTTTTTTATGAAAATATTGCAAATTTCTTTTGGGTACATAAAATTAAACATTGGACTCTTACTTAGTAACTTCATGTTTGGGGATAAATAGCCACTTTATCGAATTTAGCATTGTATCTTGGACCATAATATTAAAATCCTGTCAGTACATTAACTAAAGACAATGGATTCCAACTAAGTAATTCCATGTGATGGGTTGGAACTATGCTGGCAGAGAGGAGTTGGAACTATGCTGGCAGAGGGGTTGATCATGTGAGGGAGGGTATTTAACATAGAAAAGTTTAAGTTGAGATCTTTCCTAATACCTTTTGCAGTAGTGAGTGAACAATTTAACGAATATTAGATTCATCAATTTTTTTTTTATTTTTGATAATAGGTAGATGGCCTTCTCCCTTGTTTGCCTATCGGGTAAATCCAAAGCACGGCTTATGCATACTCAAAAGCAGACCTCCAAAATATTTGTCCCTAGATTCAGCTCTTTAAAGTTAGTCAAAGTTGCTATTAGTAATGAATTTCGATACAAATCTTAAATGAATATATAGATTTTCTACATCCAACCTTTTCATCATTTTGTTTCCTAAAGGTGTTTCGTATTACATAAGTCAGCACAATATATGTGCAGACGGTAACAAAGAATATGCATAAATACCAATTTTTTCATTCGAGAAATCAAATGATAACAAAGGAAATTTAGTCAAAATTCAAACTAACCTTTTCTATAGTAAAATAAGACATTAAAACCTAATTTTATAAATACATCAGGAAAATATGAAATATACTGATGTGTCGCTATTATAATCTTGAAACTATTAGATTTGAGATCCTAAATCATTTCATCTACATATTTTTGAGCCACATACCTACAATCAATCACAAATATGGAAGATTAACCGAGACCATTTACCATTGTTTATTACATAGGCACAATGTCAAATTACTACACTACAAAAATTAACAAAAAAAGATACGAATGAGACGCAGCTCAATGTGATGCCAAAGTACCAAGTTTGTAAGCATAAAATTTTAGGTATTGACTTCTAGCCGTTCTACTCAATATTGCTGCAAAGGAGTGAGCATGTCTAAGTATAACCATATCACTTTTGCCCCACTTGGAGCCTAATGGAGGGTTCTAATACATTTTTTAACTACGATTTCAATCAATTAAACGGGGTTGGAATGTGAACATGAACATGAGAAGAAGACAAAAATTAAAGGCATGAAGTAACTTACTTCGAGCATGTATAGCTTCCTGTAGATCGCTCACAGTAGCCTGAAAACGCACGCCAAGAAACAAAACTTTAAACTCGTATCGATGAACAAATCTATCAGAAAGCAAATCAAATCCGAAAACTTCTGGTAGGCACATCGAACCATAAAGAGCAACAAACTAGAAATACAAACCACCGAAATTTATGACAAAGAAATACCTCGAGAGTGAGCTTTTCAAGGGTTTTCGGGCAAAGCCCTCGGACAAATCATTAAAAAAAAAATGAAATTCCCTTATCAGACAGAGAGAAAGCGAGAAACACCTCATCGGGAAGTTCGATCCCACCCTTGATGACCTCCCTCCCACTGCGAGACACAAGGTTCACCTTCATCGCCTCCAAGCAAGAGCAAATCACAAACGGGAGACGACGGCTCATCTGTAGCATTTATACCGAATTATTTCGACTCAGATCCGACAGCGTCGGGCCGAATGGAGACGATAAAGAAGTTCCGCCCTGAGATCTACTGGATCCGTTGGATCTGGGAGCTCCTCCTGCGTCCGCCGTTCATCGTTGGTCTCGCAAGCCTCTTGTATTGATAGTAATGCATATGGTTGGGAGTCGGCATATCAACTAACCGAATTTAATGGGAAAAAAAAAAAAAAACAATTGATAAATATTTTTTCTGAAAATAATTTTTCTTATTAATGTTCTTGACACCTACTTTGATAACTACTCTTATAAATTTCTTATCCAGACTGATCGACTATAATTGCATTATTTTCGTTAAAATAAATGAAAATAAAAATAAATCCCTTGAATTTAGAAAAGAAAAATAAAATATATAATTCACTTGTATTTTTCTCTCCCTTCAGTTCAAGCTTGACCGGTCGTCTGCATTCCCGCCGCTGAAGTACAGCTCCTCCGATCTCATGGCCGACGAGCTCGGAAAGTGGGCCATGGACTCCGCTCGGACCGACCGTCCCCTGCACTGCGGCAACGACGGCAAGCCGCTCGCCTTCGCCGAGGTCGAACCGCACGAGATCAGATGCATCAGCACCGCCGTGGCCTTCACTCTTCCGCTTAAGCAGCCTCCTTCCACCCTCTCCTTTTCCTCTGACTCCGCCGTCACGATCCGGCAGCCGTCCGCCTTGATCAGCGCTTCCAGCGTATCGGGGCTCGGCGACGAAATCTCCTCTCGGTTGAGCTCGAAGGCGGGGTTCTCTACCATCGTCAGTGTCTTTGGCTTCTCGTCTTGGTTCTCCTCGGTCGGATCAGATCGCCTGCGATGGCTCCTGTGCTCGTCCGTCTGGGTGGACGCGTCACTCGACTTGATGGTGGAAGAGGGAAAGGTGTCACCTTGCACGCGTTTCTGGGTCTCCAAAGACTTCCCGGAGCCGGCGGAGGAAGAGGAGTAGAAGTGCAGGATCTGTGTCCCTTTGAGCACGTACTCATTGCGATGAACAGGGTGGATGAAATCATCTCCCAACAGGTCATGCCACACATAGCCATTTCTGTAGTTCCTGATATGCAACAGAACGAAGAACGAAGAATTGAAGGGGAACAAAAAAAAAAAAAAACAGTCATCGAGATCAGTTGATCCTTCTCCAGTGTTCTTACCTTTTGCACGACCAGGAGTACATGTCCGCCATGCCCCGGCCTCTGAGAACACGGAGACGGCTGATGACATCTGCAAACAAATCGCTCGATGAAATGCCTACAAGAAATTTTGATGATGTTTTCACTGCCCATTACCTCTGAGGTAGAGCCCTTCTGCAGAGGAGAAAGGAACCTCCATGAAATGAGGTTGGTCGAGGTTGCCATTCCTTGAGACGTAGTAAACCACTTGAGCTTTTGCTCTCGGCTCCGGCTCTGTCCACACCTTTGTACTCTCTGCGCTCGTCTTCGAAGTAAGCTCAGCTCTCCCTCTGGAAGCAACTGCCATGGCTCGATCGTCCCAAGGAAGCTAGGAATTCAAGGGTGGCATTCACTGAACATGAAGTCATATATAGAACTGAAATAAAAAGGACTTTGAAAAGGAAGAAAAAAGAAGTACAAGTACGAAGTCAACCCTTGGAAATAAGTTATCAACCTCCATGCAGCTTTTCCTGCTGCCCAAGCGCAGTGACTAAGAAAAAGTTGGGTGTGATTTCAAAACGAAGATGGCGCCACAAGTATCTGTACATTGGTCCACTCATTGGATTAATGCTCAGCTCAGGTGTCATGCTCTGAAGAACTTGTTTGTTGTGTTCCATAATAAAGTGAGATTTTGAGTTTATTTTACTTTGGAACTGGACATATAATCCTTATAAGAAGGTGTCAAATTCCAGTAAGAGGTACAAGAATAACGCTGCTCTAACACCAAAGACAAACAAGAACAATTTGAGATGGCAACTGACTGCATTCCAAGAAGAAGGAACTGGAGAGTCAAGTTGAAAGATAGACCAAGGTATGATTAGGCCATTTCGATTGCTTGGATCATCAGTCACATCCATCCTGTGGGAGGAGACCCGGCATTCGTTCTGTCTCCAGGTAACAGACAATTGGTGTTGAAGGTGGCCACCATGTGATCTTAATCCAGAAATGGGAGCTCACGAGCTGGACGAGTCATCAAACTCAGCGAGCTGGCCGTGTCCTTTTGCTAAGAGCATGTTACGCGATTCGCACAAAAAAGGAAAGAATATGACATATCCCGATGGGAAAATTTGGCTTTTATAGTTAAGTCAAGATTTGCAGCCGATTTCTCAGATTTTTCAAACAAGTAATGATAATAAATTTGGCCCATTTCAGAAAAGAGCCAACTTTTGTACGACATGCCGATATAATTACTTGTTTACTCCCGTGTGTAATCAAAGGATATCTACATTCATGGGCACCCTTAAATAGGGTCTTCAAAGCCACGTCAAAAATAAAAATTTATATATATCTTTCTACTATTAAAAAATTTCTCAACAACTTCATCATAAATTCTATATTTTTTATTTTATATATATTTCTTATCTTCCCTCTCTATTTTACCTTCTATATAATTAATTTTTTATAAAATTTAAGTCCATAAATTGCTAACACCTGCAATAACATTAATAATAATAATACATAAATATTACCATACATCAAATAAAAGACATAAATTATAATAATATATATATAAATTAACTTTAAACACATCTACTGCAAGGCATGTCTCTGTTTAATTTTTTTTAACCATTTTCTCATGTATTCGAAGCTGTCCTGTGTCATCACACTAGTATCTTTCATAAAAATTTCATAATCCTTATGAAAGATCTCGACTTTTCACAAAGTCATTTTTTCCATTTGATATTCTTTAATATCTTGTCATTCTTTGTCGATGCTTTGTTCCATTATGTCATCCTCTCTGACTCTGGATTTGCTCTTCCTCTTTGCTGCCTTATGCCCTATCGGACGAATGCGGGTTTCAGAGTCATCCACATCAACACTTGTATTTGGATTTAGATTTAATGATGAAGTGTTTCCTCCTGATTCGGATATCCTTGCCTTCTTGTTAGACGAATGAGCAACTGATTGTGGAGCATATTTCTCATACTCTTTTAGAACCCTCCACACGTGCATATACTTCAAATCCTTGTTCTTATTGTTGGCTTTCCACATATTCAGCGTATTCTCCAACACATTCTCATCACTCCATCTGCTTTGACGATGAATATACAAATTATTATAGGTTGTAGAAAATTCATTTACCATCGGCGCAAGCTTATAGTAATGTGATTTTAGCACTTGATAGCTCCTCTTCATACTTCCAATGGGTTGATGTTTGTTGTAGTAATTAACTATACGTTTCCAAAAAGCTTGATCTTTCTGGTTATTACCAATGATTGCGTCGGTGCTGATAGTTGCCTTCGACTTCACAAGGATTATGTCTTCCTTGAGAGACCAAAATCTTTATTTTGAATCATCTTTCTCTGGTTCGACTTTACGCTCTTCTTGTGATGGGTGTGGTGGCCACTCAGATATTGGAACAGACGATGGTGTTAGAGGTTCTTTGTCGCTGATAGATGGGTCGATAGTAGCCCTTCTTGCTTTATTCGAAAACATGACTGATGGTTGAGGAGGTGAAAATACCAAAGACATCCGAAATTGGTTGCTCATGGTTGACTAATCTTAGGGTGGATACATACCAAATGAAGCTCGACCGACGTTACTCTGAAGGGAATTCTCAAAATTTTGAGAACTTTGGAAATTTGGAAAATCTTGTGGAACATATGAAATATTTTGAAAATTTGGACGGTATTGCGTGTTAGAGAAAAATTGAGGATATCGGACATTTGGAGGAATGTGAGTATTTTGAGAAGATGTATTTTCTTCCGCATTTGAAGATTTGTAAAAGAAGTATTGAAATTTTCATCCATCTCGAATACAAATAGAGAATGAAAGATGAAAGAAATAGAGAATGGAGAGATAGAATGAAAAACTAAGAGTTTGTGATGTATTTATAGATTTTTTTAATTAAAAAAATTAATGTTGAACTACGGCTACAAAATTAACCGTTGTTCAACGTCTCATTTTTCCTCTTACTATTTTTTTATTCTTCAACACTTTTTCAATTAATATTTATTTTTTAATAACAAATATCAAAACAAAAACAATTAAAAAAAGGTACTAACTCGCGGAGCCGGTTCCTTGTCAGAAGGAGGTGGGAGGGAGGTTCCTCAAGCATTGCCACGAAGGAGCTCCCATTGCCCTTACGACCACACATACTAATCATTGAAATCTGAAAACGCGAAGAAAAATGGCTATATTTTGTTACATCAATAGAAAAGCACAAGCCATGAATATGTTTTTCTATTTGTTGTGCATATACCTTTTCAGATCCGGCCATATCACCTCCTAGAACCAGAAGTTCAATTATTTGTATTTTCAGCTGATAGTTTAGTTTACCTTGCATTGTCAAATGATATCTGTATATCATCTCCAACATCAATGGTTGCAAAGTGTGATAACTTGACAAGCATGTTCCATCAGTTCTTGCTCAGCTCATTGTTTTCTCCTCCCTTTTAAGGACCGAGCCAATGAAATATATAAGAAGGTGGAAGATTTGAAGTCTGTCAAGGGACGAAATCAAGATGCAATTTTAGCTGCTTGTCTATATATTGCTTGCCGCCAGGAGGACAAACCTCGAACTGTCAAAGGTATGAGGCTATTTTTCCAGTTTCTTTGTGCATTCTTGTTTCCTTCCACTACAGATTGCTAGACATTACTGATAATATATTTACCATTCATTAGAGATTTGTTCGGTTGCTAATGGAGCTACAAAGAAGGAAATAGGTCGGGCCAAAGAGTTCATTGTTAAACAACTTGAAGTTGAGATGGGACAATCTATGGAGATGGGCACAATTCACGCTGGAGATTTCTTGGTTAGTCTTTGCTCTATTCTTAACTAAATAACATTTTTGTCACTATTTATTTTTCTATTCCTGCTCGTTATGTTTCCTCGTTTTGACAAAACAATGGAATGTCACAGAGACGATTCTGTTCGCATCTTGGCATGACAAATCAAGCAGTTAAAGCAGCGCAGGAAGCAGTTCAAAAATCAGAGGAACTCGACATAAGGTATATTAATTCAGGATGGCTTAATTAATCTTATTATTATTATTTTTTACTGCTAAGAAGTTAAGACTCATTATAGTTGATGTCATCCATGGCCACATCTTAGCAATAATAGATTGTTAAATTTTATCGTTTATCCTGTATCCCTGAAAATTTTTTGGTGCTTTACTCTATAATTAATCATGTTATTAGATTGTCATTATTTTCAGGTGGCGTTTAGTTTGCGGTGCAGGAATAAGAATGAGAATGGATTTGATAGTAGACTGCAATGAGATTGAGTTTAGCCATTCCAATACTAATAGTTTGAGTTTATAAGCTGGGATTAGGGATTGATTAATTAATTAATTTTGAATTAAGGTTTAATAATTAATAATTAGTATTGATTAATTTATTTAGCTTATGATTAATTGTATAATTAATTTGGGATTAATTAAAATAATTAATTCATTGATTTCGAATTAAGGTTTAATAATTAATATTTAATTAGTATTAATTAAAGTAATTGATTAATTTATTTATTTTAGGATTAATTAATTAATTTGGAATTTAATAATTGGTTTGTTAATTAATTAATTTTGAATTAAAGTGGTTAATTAGTTAATCCATTATTTCAATTAATACTAATTATTTATTTCATTTTAAAACAATTCAAATTCAATCAATTATTAATCTCTAAGCAATTAGTTTACTAAATTAAATTTGAATTAAACCAATTAATTAATTATTTTAATTAATACTAATTAATAATTAATTCCTAATTAATTAGTAATATTTAATCAATCAATTATTAATTAATTATTAAATTCAAATTAATCCTAAATTAAAATTGAAATTTACAAATGTTTTTAATTACATCGGGGAGTAAGATATGAGAATGAATTCTAAATCTGCCAATTGGTTTTTTTATCCATTCCCGATTATTTAGTAATGATTCCAAAATTGTTATTCCCAAATTCATTAACCAAATACCTTCAATTTCTATTATTTTATTGCCTCATTCCTAAACCCTGAACCACCACCTCATTTTAGTATTTTGTTATCTTCCAAAGCTTCAATTTCCTTAACTTGTGCAGGAGGAGTCCCATTTCAGTTGCAGCAGCTATTATTTACATGATAACTCAGCTATCTGATGAAAAAAAACCCCTCAAAGGTTCTACTTTCATTACGTAGATCTTCCACTGTGATTACCTTTATTCCCTCAATACCTTGTTGTCTCGGTTGAATTCTCAATGAAAATTTTGCGGTTTGCAGATATATCACTCGCAACTGGGGTTGCAGAAGGCACCATAAAGAACTCGTACAAAGATCTCTATCCTTATGCTTCCAGGATCATCCCTACCTTCTATGCAAAGGAAGAGGATCTAAAGAACCTTTGCAGCCCTTAAACTTGTTCTTCATTTCCTTGTGATGGAGAGATCTCAAGAACTTCTGCAGTCAAATTTATTCATGAAGCGACTTCGAAATTTTATGCTATCGGATGTTGCGATGACCAAAAGATTTAACTGATTGGGTCAGTATCATTCGATTCCTATTGCAAATTCGATCTGCTCGTAGGGATTGTTCTCTTATAAGGTTTATTAGTTGCTTAAATGATGTGGACAAATAGTCGGCATACATTGACTCGAGTATTGATTATGATTGTCGTAGGAGTAGACAAGCAAAGGCTATTGTCTTGAGTGAGATGAAGGATTATTATTGCATGACTAATGTTGCACACAACCTGGTAGATGCTTATTACATATTCGGTCCAAGTTATTTTGCATCACATATTTATGAATTGATAATAGTTTGTTTATATTTCTCTACTGTGATTTTTTTTTTTAAAAAAGCGTGAATATATTTTTATTTCGTATGAGATAAACATTCAAGAACAAAGCTTTCTGTATTCCTTTTTATATATCAAAATATAATACGTAAAATCTATTTGATGTTTAATAAATTTCAAGGTTCTAGGTTATTTGCAGTGAGTTAGGAATGAATAAATAACGATCCAATGGAAAACAAAAAAGTATATACATCTACATTCTAAATTGTTAACGATTTTATTTTTTAAATTTTAAATTCTACATCCAATGAAAATTTTATATAGAATCGATAACTTTTATTAGTTTGCTCAATAAAGGCGTGCATATTATCTAATGGTAAATCACAAGAGAATTAAGAATGATTTTATAATTTTAAAAAATAAAGTTTTCAAGAATTGTTTCCATTTTTCAATAAATCAAAATCACACCTAAATCACTTAAACCGAACCACTCTGCAATTGAATCGCTTAACTTTTGTTCACTCCATTTTTAATAAAATTATTATTATTATTTGATAACTCAGGTTTCTAATTTTACTATCCAACCGCTCCGGGAGGGAATCGATTTGGTTAAATTTCTTATCTGTCAATAAGGGTAAATCTTAGAAGTGCTAAAGTACTGTGTCGGAAGTCAATCTCTGCAGTCTACGCAATCTCTAAAGAGCCGTTCAAACTCTGAATCGAGTACTCTGCTTGTGAAAGCAAATGCGTGAGATTTTTTTTTACCCAAGGTACTTTGTTCCATTACCGTCCAACCTAAGTTTTTCATTAAATTCAACGTTCATGCATGTCTCAACAAAGGATCGAATCGTGATTTGTACAATTGCGATTCTATACAGAATTGATTTAGAGTCAGGATTGGATCAGATCGATTAGGATCGGATTATAGAATAGTACGATCCTATCAAAACCTCTTAAAATTTCATAATACAAGATTAATAATTAGAAAAATATCTAAAAAACTTATTTATATATAAATAATTACTAATTTTGCATATATATTCAATCGCTCAACACGCCTCAAATTACATTATAATATGTACAAATTTAAATTGACTAGTAATTTAACTACCAACAATAATATTCAATAATATTTATATGAAAGAATATAAATTTTCTATTAATACAACAATAATAATCACATTCAACATCAGGGATATTCCCTTTTTACAATATAATCTAATTTAAAGGCCAACAAAATACCTAATCTATACAACAGAAACTATTAAATCCTTTGATTCGAACACTACAAAGAATATGCCATTTAGCGACGGAATATATCCGTCGCTATTCTGTCTCTAAATGACATTAGCGACGGATTTGCGACGGAAATAAATCCGTCGGCTACTTATCCGTCGTTGTAAAGTATAGTGACGAAATATTATATTCCGTCGCTAAAGTGGCGACGGATATATTATATTTCGTCGCTAGATGGCTGAACATGATCTATTTTCTGTTACGACACTATTAGCGACGGAATATAATTATCCGTCGCTATTAGCGATTGAATATAATTATTTGTCGCTAGAAAACACTAATAAAGTTTATCGACGTTACGAATCTAGCGACGGATATTTAAATATTATCCGTCGCTAGTTGCGACGGATATATTTAAATATCTAGTTGCGACGAGTATATTTAAATATCTGTCGCTAATAATTCCGTGATTTTCCCGAATCATATCGCTTTTCCAGAATCGTATCGTATACAATACACAATTCAATACATTCATATTTAGGCACAAGAAAATATTCATACACAATCTATGCTATAAATAATCCAATATACAATAAATTTATCACAATTCTATATTACAATCCATGTATCAAATACAATCATACTGAACGAGGGATTTCGACGAACAGCAAGAACGAAGGAAAAAAAAACGTAAACGTTTCATTTAAAAAATGGCATGGACTTATTACGAGGAGTCCATAATAATCCGTAGGAAATGATACGTATAAAAATTCTATATATATCAAGTAGTTATTCAAAAATTTTGGAATAAAAATATTTTTGATATAAAAAAATATAGTGGGTATCCTTTTTTTTAGCTTGTTTAAAGTAATTTTTTTTTATACATTTCTAATAATTAAGATCGCTCACTTAATTTATATCAAATTGTCAACCAGAATTTTTAGAGATGAACATAAAAAATACTTAAAATTAAGAGTAACATAATAGTTAGGTGCTCTTTTTCTATTTTATTCTAAAATTACTTTTGGATTTGACATCTATCTAAGTTATCATGTAATTTCTATACGGCATATTTAGTAACATGCAATCCTCGTAATACAATAGATTATACTATAAGATTGATTATTTTATATTATTTTAATCCTATAATGTAATATAATTTTGTTACAGAGTTAATAATCCTCTGTAATATAGATTATAAAGTAAATATTATGTAATGGAGATTATATTTTAATTTAAAATTTAATACATTAAAAATATCTTTAACTTATATTATCAAACTACATCATAATTTCACAAACATCACCTTCCTCCTCGCTCGCCGCCCTCCTCCCACCACCCACTGCCCGTCGCTAACCATCGTCGCCTGCCTCTGCCCGTGACTGCCAACTATTATCAGAGATTACAATATATTTTTATTATTTTATAATAACCCAAAGTATATTTATTATAAAGAATAATTAACACAAAATAAAATAATATAATTATTCTTATAATGAAATACTATGTACAGAAGTGACGGATTATCTGCTTGATTTTAGCCACTCAATTATGATTAAATTTTATTCATTTAAAATATAATAAATATTATTTTAATTAAATTATTACTTAGGGGAATAAAATTAAAATATTATAAAGTAACTGTTGGGTTCCAAAGAGAAAGATTATGAGTGTACAAAAGAGATATCTCTGTTGGTATGAAATATTTTGGGTAGAGTCTAAGAACATTGATATGAAATATTTTGGATAGAGTCTAAAAATAAAATTATAAAGTTTTTTTGCCAAGATAATTTAGGATTTAAGATTTTGGATAATATATCGTAGTTATATTTAGAAAATATTTTGGATCCAATAATTGGTATCACGGAGCAGATATCCATAGGAAAATGGGAGCGCGCATCAGTAATAAATGAGCAACCGCACAAGTAAATAATTATTGGCGCATTTAGTATTTTATTATATCATCGCATATTTTTGCACCTTTATTAAATTATTAATCACCATCTTTTCAATTTAATAACTGAGTGTATTTTAATATCAGCACATGAATTACTAAATCCAAGAGTAGAGAAATATTAATTATTATCCCAAAAGGACCAAAAAACCCTTCATATTTATAATCAAATTCGTCCTCCATAAAAAGACATTCCGTTGCCGGGACTCGAACCCGGGTCTCTCGGGTGAGAGCCGAGTATCCTAACCAACTAGACTACAACGGATTT
>JBBPFP010000067.1:838726-852576 GCA_037974795.1 Kaempferia galanga | reverse complement strand
GTCGACCTCTCCTACTTCGATTTCGTCAGCGTCACCACACCTGACTTCGTTGCCTTCGTCGACTCCGGTGAGTTGCTACTAGAGCAGAGGAAACGGTGAAGTAAACTCCATTGCCTCCGCCGACCCTCTCCTTCTCGCAAATACGATGTCGGCATTTGTCCTTTTCTTTCCTCTCCGCCTCTCACAATTGTGGAGTCACCTGCACAGTGAGTCGACCTAAACTTCTTTATCCTACAGATTTATGGTTTTAGGTTTTTACTGATCTACTTAATTGATACAATAAATTGGATGATTTCTTGATTGTGGAGTGTTTACATTCTCATGGAATAATTCACTGTGATTTGAAGCCGGGGTGATATACATGCTTATTGGTTTGATTCTTGCTATTACTGCTTGGTATTTCTGCACATTATCTTGAATGTTACATCCACAAATTATCTGAAGCTTGTTAGTGCTTGATCGTTGGACAAGGCCATTTCACTAAAATTGTATCATTACTTTCGATTGAGGTTTTGCTAATCACGAAGCCAATACCCATTTATACCATGTTATTGAACTATAATCAAGTTGTTTTGGATGGATGTTTGATAGCTATTTTACTATTCATTTTTTAGTTTTTTCAGAAAAAACAATAGATTAAAACATATTGATACAGATGCACATGAGTACGTTGATACAAGAATACTTGTTTCACCATTAATAATGGTTTAATTATATTAGAATGTCTTGTCCTTGGTAATATGTCCTTTTGTTGTTGAAACAATGCTGATTAGAGGCACATATTTCAGCTTTTGTTTGCTGAACTTGGAATACTGGTCAACACAGCAACGAATCTGAAACAATTTATTGATTGGATCTCTCAATAGATTAACTGAAAACAAAATCATAGAACATAGATTTACTGAAAACAAAACCACAGGTCCACACTCCTTGCAGATATTGAACTACACTTTCAGAGGCAACTGTCTCTGAATGATACATGAATAAAAATACCTGATTTTATCAAAGTCTACATCCACAAGGACAAGGAGTTAAATTGGTCAATACTGACATCCACAAAGACTAGGATATAATTTTCCAAAGGTGATTGCAAAACGATTACAAGGTTTTTGAGTATTCACCACCTATTGTTCATCATCTACACATCAGATCGACCAAGAATACAGAAGAGCCTTTTATGATATGCAGTGTTCCAGCTCAGTTTGAAGTTTTCAGTCAACAAGAAAACCTTAGCGAAGAATACATCTAAGCTACATGATGATTCTGAACTGAGATGGATAGTTTCTTTTTAGGAAACATTAGACTTTTCTTTAATCAACCTTTCCAAATAAATGTAGGCAAGACATGAGGTTACACTAAGGTTGCACATGTGTAACCTTGGAGATCATGAAGTGTATCATGAATTTATTAGCGTAAAAGGTATCCATAAAATCACAATCATTTATGTTCTTTCTATTTGCTATTTCAAAATTGGACATCACTAATATGATCAATGATTTCTTATAGTATGTTATACTCCTGTCATGTCCATTTATGTCATTGTACAACATTGCAAAAATTCAAAACTAGTTTTTTAGTGACTAATTTATACGATGGAAATTTATTTCAACTTTTCAATCTAAGAACAAAAAAATAGTCATTTTTTAAAAATTTATTTGATATAGGGTGATTGTTTCATGTCATTATATCACCTTTTACTTTGTTTTTTGTTTTACAATGTGTATTTTTGACCGTAGCATATTATTTTTTACTTTCATATATATGGATTTATCTCCGACCTCATATTATAGCTAGATGAATAAAAAGAAGGTCAAATTTGATCAAGGTTGATTTGGGGCTAGTTAAACTCAATTGAGTTGAGTGAAGCTTGGTTCGAAGTTGTCGATTTATTTTGCCCAAGGGGATGCAGTTCGGTCTGAAGGGTTTGGTCTTGGTTGAGTTTGCTACTTAGAAGCCACTGGGACAAGATAAATAGGTTAGTCTGAGGTGAGACTCATTGGAATTAAAAGTTTGATCCACTAGGTAGAGTTGGTTTGAAGCGGATTTGTACAAGTAAACAAGTAGCATTTGGGGTAGTAGTCAGAGTACAACTCCTTCTTTGTGCTTTTTTTTTCCTTCTTTGTGCTTTTTTTCGTTGCCAAAGTCGTTGAAGGGCACTGAAATCTTTTGAGTGTTATGAATAATTGCCAAAAATATCTAAGGAAGCTTTGGGAAAGAATTGCTATATGAGAAGCTACTCAAATGATTTCAGAGCTCCCTTTAATAGGACATTGGAAATGAGCATCTCCAATACCCTTCAACACAACTCATATCTTATTTGGCCTTGCTCTTTTGCTACAAATTAACTTGTGCTCACATTGTGCCCCTTTGGGTACACATGGATCCCATCCAACAATGTTCAAATTAGTGGGTGTTTTTATTTACACTACCCATTTATACTTATATTTGTTGGAGGTGGTATTTTTTTACCTTAAATATTTGTGCAATGAGTGTGCTATAATGAATGCAAAACTTGGTCTTGGGTAGGAATTTGGATGAGTCAAGTTCTTACCATTCTACATGCAACTTGCAATCCTTTAATCATATAAGAGCCTAACCTTATTAAAATTTAGCAAAATTTAAATGCAACTACTTAGCTCACCAACTTAATATTTAACAAGATGTGCAATCGTAAGGTACTCTAACAACACAATCATATATTTTTCTCAAACTAAATAAAATAAGTATTAATCAGAAGGTTTATACAACCAAGCTAAAGAAGAAATAAAATTGGTTAATACGAAATCTTACAATCAACTTGGATAACAATTAATACTAACCGAGTACAACAACAATAGCCAAGCCTTTTTCTACTAGGTGGGGTTGGCGAATGAATTCTCCTATACCATTTGGCTCTATCTCCTACTCAATCGTCATCTATATTTAAATAAATTTTATCTCATTTTATTGTTGCTAACCAAGTCATTTTTTAGTTTTCCTCTTCCTTATTTGATGTATGTATTTGTCATAGTTTCATATCACTTAACTGGAGCATTTATTGATAGTTTAAATACATGTTTGTATCATCTTAAACGTCTCTCGGAGTTCTCTCTCAATAGATACACAATAGATACAACTCTAATTTTCTCTAATACTCTCATTTTTATTCTATCCATCCTCATCTGCAACTCCAACTCTCTCTAATACTCTCATTTCTTCTTCTATCCATCATTATATGTCCACACATCCATTTTAACATCCTCAAATATACAACTTTTATCTTTTGCTCATGTGCTTGGGTCATAGCCCAACATTTAACGCTATATAATACAACAGGTCTAATCGCCGTTTTGTAGAACTTTCCTTTAAGTTTTAAAGGTACTTTATGATCACATAAAATGCCCGACACTCTCCTTCATTTCAATCATCCTCCTTGTATTCTATGTAACACATTTCTCTCAATCTTTCCATCGTTTTGCAAAAAAAGATCCTAAATACTTAAATATCATAGTTCCAGACAACTCGTCATCTACTATATTAACAATTATCTCATTACATCTAATATTACTAAACTTAAATTCTATATATTTCGTCTTTACTCTACTAAGCCTAAAACCTTTTAGTTCTAGTATTGCCCGCCAAGATTCTAGTTTAACATTTACTCCTTCAAGTGTCTCATCTATCAAAACAATATCACTTGCTTATTTAACACTACACCCAAGTTCTCATAGAGATATAAGGGTCCTTGCCAATACATTATAGTCAGCCCTTGCAACGTGAACTATTGCATATTTAACACTACATCTAAGTTTTGGAGATGTAGCGGTCCTTATCGAGACGTTACAATCGGACCCTCCAATAATTTAATGAATTCATTCATTGAACATTTGCCATAGTTTAACACTGGCCGACAACCTATTGCAACCCTCCTTTATCCGGGCTTGGGACCAACCATGACGGGATAATTCGTCATGGATGAAGTTTTCGAGTCAACTAAAAGTCGGTTTAAAATCATGTGAAGTCTATAAGTAGACATGGTAATTAAAGTCAAACATGGTAATTAGGATTAAGAATGTTCAAATTGTACTTAATTTGGATTTTTTTATCCATTTAAAGTTGAACCAAGTATATATTTAGGATAGTCCGGATTAATTGTGTTTAATTAGATTAGTAATATTAGTCAAAGTTAGGAATTACTAAAAGGTATATTATTAAAAATATATATAAGCTCTCTTTCTCTAGCGTCTGTCCTTCACTTCTCAATTTTTCACCAGCGGTCCACTCATGCCTAGTTGCTTGCCTAGTTTCACCACTTGCCCACACGACCAGCTCATCCATCTGCCATCATCCTCTCAATATTCCTCTTCTCCACTCTCCACCCCCTCTCCCACATTTTTTATCGTCTCCCCGTCTCTTCTCCTTCTCCTTCTCCTCCTTCTCCCCTCTCCTTTATTCTCTTTTATCATTCTACCAACCCCCTTTTCACCCTATCACCATTGTTGGTGCCAAGGTCATATTATAAACTCACTAGTCAATGGAACAATAGATTTCACTGCACTGACCAACATGGCTTGACATAAAAAATGATGGTACAAAATAACAATTATAAGGAATAATAGAGCTCACGTTTTTTAAAATGCTTGTTCAGAATGACTTGAGAAGAAGTAAATACGGTGCAAAATTTAGCAAATGGTATAATCATTAGTACATTGTGATTTTATCCTTTAAAATTCAATTGTTGAAATCTCATACTATTATGAGTCTATGACCCTGGTTAGCTTTGTAAACTCAACTAAAGTGAAAAAAAAACCAAGAAAATGGATATCAAACATGTGCTTTTAGATATTCCATTTGATTTCAAAACATGGAATTTGTCAATTTAAAGCTTACAAACCTTATAAAAATGTGTCATATTGATAATTTGTTCATAGAAACATATGGCTACTACAATTTTGCAATCATGTGCTAAAACAAGAATCATTTAAAACTTATTCCAAGAAAATTCTGTAACGTTTTACCAATTCATCTAGTTTTGTATATTGATTAATATATTTAGTGTGTTTACAATGAAAGATTATTGTTGCAACGAGAACAACAACCAAACCTTTATCTCACAAAGTGGGCAAAAGATTATTGTTACAACCATAAATATTTTTATAAGTGCCAATTACATTGTGGAAAGAATTTCAAGGATTCACAGTTTTTGAACAAATAGTAGAGTTTGATTATAAAATTAATTTTTATTTTAATCTTTTGCATTAGTTGACAAGTAAAATGGGTCTAAGCAACATTTATAACTACTTCAGACTTATAGCATCGTGTTGTCAAATATGTCAATGTCAAAGTTTTATGTTACCATTTTATACTTAGTTAATAAACAAAAGCAATGGAAATGGGAATAATTAGTTATATAATATAGTTAAAGTATGCATTACCACATTTAGCGCTAGCTCGTCGTTGTTGAGCCATTGTAAACAGGATCGCTTCCTCTACCTTCAAAGGAATAATGAAATAAATAAACTGGGAATCACAAAATAGGGAGTATAAGATGACAGTTCGTAGCATTCAGATAGCTACAAAGCATATGATTTTGCAGATTTTGTTTCTCTAAACCAAACGTCACAATTATATATTCAATGTAATTTTTCTGTAAAGGTATCATAAAGTCAGATTCAGGTGCAAAAGTTCTATAAACTCTAGATCACAGATACCAACTCCAACATGATTTATTATTATTTCTTTAGCCAAGGTTTCAATTTATATTACTTAGCCATGAAATTGGTAAAAAAAACCTTCAGAGAAGTCAGTTCACGCAAGCCTTTTTCAACCAAGAGCATGCTCTCAATAGTTCCTTCTCCAGAAAGATCACTTGCATTCCAAGAAATCTCCTTATCCTCTTCATCACTTTTATCTGTTGAAGATATAAGAGGAAATAAAAATAAAGAGAGTGAAAAGTTGTTCAACAACATTGAGTCAGTAGTGCAGAACCAAGAGATCTGACCTGATGAATACCCATCCTTGGCCTCCCTTGCCTTTTGTCCAGCAGATAACACAACTTCAAGTGGAAGCGGAGAGAAGGATGACCAAAACTCGAACTTGCTTTCCGCAATATCATCATATATGCCTTCAAAAAAGCATCTGTTATTTTTTTCAACCAATAGATATGGACTTGCTTGGAAAATTGTCCTAAGGATAATTTTTAAGTAGGTGCAATCAGTGTTTGAAAGCCAGACCGATCTGCCAGTTCAACTGGCCAGGAAATGAAAGCAAAACTGGTCTAATTCCATTAATGGAGAAAAATGGGCTGAACCATATTTAGGCCTGGTTCAAGTGAAAAATGTCAAGAATTCACGGGGCCACAACTTCACTGCTAGCCTGATTTTGAAAACATCAGGTGCAACTATTCTTTAGAAAATTGCCTAGCTTCTTCTTTCAGGTGTAACAGAATTATTAATAGTTTCTATGTGAGGTCGATCCAAATTCGATAAGGTATTAAAAACCATTTATTTTAAAGGAGTTGACTTTATTATAGTGGTCTAAGTAAAGAGTCAAAGCAGAAAGCAGGACTACAGAAGTCAAACTGACATATAGAGGATGGTTATATATATATTATTTTTTATTTCTACAGAAATGATATTCATCAGGCAAGTTTAATCACTATTAATTCCCATAACTACTTTACCCTCTCTTTAAGAAGATTCAAGTTCTTTTCTCTAAATGAATCCAAGGAGATTTGCCTCTTCTTAGACCAATTAATCTTGGATCCAATCTTTAGTGTTTCCAACCTTGGTTTCAGACGTTGCAATGCCATGCCAACAAGCAACTTGGGCCCCAAGTTAGCAAGGAAAAGGAGTAATGCATTTAATTTAGTCATGAGTATATTGGGAAAAGGGCTCTATTTTCACTAATACCCCAACCAATAAGATCCTCTTTATCAAATAATTCCAGCTGAGACTCCTTTTTCATCAACTTTCAAAAATACTCTAGAAACTTCATCATAATACATCTTTGATGGTTGGACAATCAATTGATTGCCGGAGTTGAACAAAGCACTATTTGCTGATGAATAAATAATTATTTTGATATAACAATCAAAGTTTATGGGTGGGGATAGAATTATAAGTTGTATATTGATTTTGTATAAGTTCACAATTATTGAACAACTTAATATTGTTAGAAAAAAATAATTAAATATAATTTTTTAAAAGAAAATTAATCTATGAATAACTCAAATTATCAATAATTCAAATTAAATTGATTTATAATAAGTATACTATTTATTTAATTAATTTAAATAATATATATTTTAAATAGTAAACATATATTAAAATATTAATTAAATAAAAAATATAAAAAATTATCAGAATATACATATATTTAAAAAAAACAAATTTTTAAGATTTTTAAAAATTTTAAAGAATTTTTTAGAATTTTTAAATTAAATTTAAAATAATACAAAATAATTAAAAATATTAAATATAAATCAGAATTATTATAAATTTTAAAAAAAATTTAAATGAAATTTAAAACATTAAAAGATAAAGTTTTAGAATATTAATTAATAAAACTTATTAAATTTATTTTAATTTTAAATATATTTTATATATATTTTATTTAGAGAATTTAGTTAGGGTTTATAAAAGTGTGTTCAAAATATTACCCGTACTTAGGAATTATTTAAATTAATTAAATAAAAAAGAAAAAGAAAAAGAAAAAAACGACGAGTCGCGACCTCGCGCGACCGCGATGTCCCCGATCGCGCGGGATCGCGTTCGACCGCGGCGTCGCGGGACTCCTCCGGCGCTGTCGGAGGCGCCCGGCGACGCTTCCGGCGGCGCCAGAGGAGTCTCGTGACGACTCTGGCAGTGCGTCTCGCGGCGACGCCTTCGGCGCAGAAGGCTTGCGGGATGCTTCCGCCGCCGCGGGAGACTTCCAGCGACTCCTCCGGTGCCACCGGAGGCGTCCGCGACTCCTCTGGCGCGCCTGTGACTCATCGAAACGGGGACGCCTCCGGTGCCGGTTTCGGCCGCCCGGCGGAACGGTAAAAACCGTCCGTGCCGGGCGGCACGGAACGATATTTTATTCCATGATTCGAGTGATCGAAAAACCACATAAGATGTGATCCTAGAGATATGATTTCACCAAGATCAAGTGACCGGAAAATTGAGATCGGGCAATCGAAAAGCAACGTGAAACATGATCCAACGTGGACATCTAACTTGACCAAGATCAAGCAACCAAAAAGCCACGTGAGATGTGATCTAATGTGGAGATCAAGTGACCAAAAAGATTTGATCGGCTGGAAATGTTGTCACATCAGCCGGAGCAATGAGAGACGAATTGTTCGTAGATGAGGCCAGAAACTGAGTAATCATTTTCGATCAATTGAATAGGGTTTTTCATCCACATACCACGTCAATACTTTGACCAGATCAAGAAAAAAGCTATAAAAGGAGCCTTGGAGCTCGAGATCAAACGACAACACTCAAAGTTAATTGTTTTATTTATTGTTTCTTATTGTACTCCCCTTGTCGTGTTATACTATTACTAATTAATGTACAAAGAGATTTCTCCATCTCCGGCCTTTTATCAAACAGGAGAAAAGTAGTGGATGATGCATAGGCCTTGGACTAGCAACTAGAGGGTTGTGAACCAAGTAAACTTCTGTGCCCCTTATCTGCATGTCTTATTTGTTCATTAATGTGTGTGTAGCCTTGCTAAGTAATTAGCAAGAGAAAGAAAGTGATTTTTATTGCAAATACATTATTCACCCTCTCCCCCTCTAGCGATCCCATGCTTCCGCATCGTAAAACTCATTCTCTGATAGCAAAAACAAGGAGCTGACTTCTCACATTATTTTACCTCGTAGCCACTGTGTTCGTTATTGCTCTTATTAGTTCTAACCTGTTGCTATTTGTAGTCAATTGAGACCCATGACTAGAAAGAGTCAAGCTAGTGCCACATCAGTACTATACTGTACTATAGATACTGTCCTAGTGCTAATTCCTACCCATATGTTACAAAATCTGAATCCAAATCAAAACTGGAACCATGTAGTCAGAAAAAGCTCAACATCAGGATAGGGTATATAAAAGTATCAAGGTTAATTAATCAAACATGGTAAAACAATATAAAAAGTAAGAATAAAATTATCAAAAAAAAAAAAAAAGAAGAAAGATAGAAGATAGCTATGATTTGACAGCAACCCATACTAATTTTTCTTTATGAATCACATTGATAATTATCATATTCAACATTTTACATTGAAATTACTTTAGTACATTACTATTACATACTAAGGACAGCCCAATGTACAAAACTCCCGCCAATGGGCAGTACACTAGTATTACATACAATAATAATAATTTTAAGAAGAGTAGATTCTTTAATAATTGATGTGATGTAACAAGAATTTTCTAAACTTCATAGATTGAAGTAATATTAAAGAGTAGGTTTATAGATTTTCTCCTATTCTAATTATTAGATTGGTAAATATATATACTATTCATTTTGATAGGCTGACACTCATTATTTATGATACCTGTGATATAAAATTTGAATGCATTAGTTCTTTAATGGTTACGATGGATATGATCCCCAGAAAAGCTAGTCATTACTAACATAGAGTGGAATAGAATGATGATAAAAAAGCAGGAATGCACATCAAATAAATCTTGCACATATCAATCATGATGGTTGTTAACTAGAAAGTAACTAACCCATTATCACCATAATGTTGTACCAATGAAGATAGTCACAAATCACAATTTATATTGAGCAAACCAAGAAAAGAATGAATGTTATCGAAATTGTAAAAACTGATAGTTCTGAATAACTAACATGAATTAAATATTCATATGATTGTTAAGGTTTCCTCAACCTCAAGGCCATGTCCTAAGACACTCTTAGAAGATATGAAGAGGAAAAATGCTTAATCCTCTCGACCAAAAAAACATACAATATATAAGTATTTTTCAGAAATAACTAATAATCTTCCTTAAATCATATTTGTCCCAACTAAGAGGTTCACTACATAAATTTATGCCTCCAATGAGTTCTATACAAAGTTATATCCCTAACAATAAAACAACCAAGTTTTATCCCACTAGGTGGGTCGGTTATATATCCCTAACAATATTCAAATTAATTAAATCATTTTTCACTACATTAATTTCTTTGGTCTCCCTCTTTGACCATATTCATTACACCTTAGATTCTAATTGATTCAACTCTTATACAACAACCCAACCAAGTCTTTATCCCACCAAGTGAGATTGGTTATATGGATTGTCCTATGTCATTGGGCTCGATTTCCTATTATATCTCCACCTAAATTTAAATTGATTCGACTCTTATAACTATAGAATATGTTGAAAATCTTTGAACACCTAATTGCTCACAAATATTTTTTTTATTTTATCCATGTCAATGACTCCATTTTAGTATGCTCGTCTATATTTAGTTTTTTGTTCATTATATTTCCTAATAGTCTAGCATTAGAATCAAAAAAACATGGAAGGTTCTATCACTCTTATAAACTATCCTTTTAACATAAGGGAGATATGATGATCATACAAGATTCCAAATGTTCCTCTTTATTCCAATCACTCATTTTGTATCCTATTAATGATGTCTCCATCAATATCCACTTCTTGTTGAATTATAGATCCAAAATACCTAAACTCATATAGAATAATGACCTAAGGAAAGTGTTGCCACTATCGATTCTTTTCTTAATAGTAAAACTATATTTCATATATCTAATTTTCATTGTACTTATCCTAGAGCATCTAGTTTCTAAAAATTTTCTGCACAATTCAAACTTCCAAAAGAAGGAATTAAAACAACCCAAAAATTAACTAGAATGCGATTGCTGGGCCATCCTACATGATGACAATCTATTTGACTTACATACCCAACAGTAAACTATCATTTGGGTGACAAACTTTCAGATATGTAGGTATAAGCTCATGCACTAGGCATACCCTGAAAAGTGCATGATACATCCTTTGCCATAAAGTGAAATATGCATAAATTAGTGCCATTCACAATTCAACAAGCTTCGTCATAAATTTTAGTATCTAGATGAATTACAATTGTGATGTAGGATCCATCATGACAATATTAAATGGATGCATACCAAGTATGAATTGGCATGCATGGAATGGCATTGAGGATTGCCGCAGTGAGACAATAATTTTCTCTGCTTCAGTTGGATTCATGTGCATCTGCAAGTGCAAAAGAAAATAGACACGATAGAAACAAGCTTTGCGTCACAAAATTAAGCCCAACACACTGCAGATGTAGGAAAAGAATAATTAACATAGAAAATAAACAACAAAAGTGCATCAAATGCACAACACTATTCATAAAGTCATAAGAGCCGTAGCAAATTACATATTGCATACGTAGAGCCTGATAAAAGTCGCTTAAGCACAGACTAGTTAGTAAACTAAGAACAAATACACTTATTTAAATATAGGAAAAGATGAACAGGCGACCTACTCATGTTCAGATACTTTCAAATGGACAAGTAGAGAACCTGGATCATGGAGCAAGCCTGTTCAACTGCAATCATGGTGGACCGAAGCTGGGACAAATCCGGAACTGATGCTGGGAATCCCTGCATTGCCTCTTGTTTTCCAACTCAAACTCGTCTGATTCTATTCTGTAGGGTACTGAGTGTATCAGATTGGGAGCGACGAGGAAGAGACGATCAAAAGGCGATAGGGATTCAGGAACGGGAGTGAGCTGCAAGCTTTCTCAGAGTCGGCAGATAAAATCGTGCAGAAAAGGGAAGCGATCGGAGGGCCTGGTAGCCCTTCTAGCCGCCTTCCCTCTGTGAGTGCGCCTTCCTTATCGCCTGTTATTTTTGCCCTACTGGAAATGAAAAGAACCCTGGAGCAAGAAAAATTTTCATTTCAGCCCAAAATTTATCTACTTTTTTTAATATCGCCATCAAAATATCTCAAAATTTATATTACAAATAAAATTAAAATTCCTAACCCTTGAGTCAGCTAAGCTTATGCAGAATTTCATCAGGGTTGAAAAATGAATGGATGGAGGGCAAGAAGGATTAAGGTAGTAAATGAGGAAGGCGAGTTATTGATTATTAAGCTTAATATTATAAGTTTATTTATCCATTTTAAAATTTTTTATTTATTTATCATATTAATAAGAGTTTTATTAATAAATATGATTTATAATCTTGAACTCTCATAGATTGATATAATTTTTACTTATATGAGTGTTTACTCACATAGCTTTGGAATCAATTCCAATGGGTGCAAAATTTCTTCTCCATGCAAAAAGCCACTACACGGGCAAAATATCTCTCGTGATTTACCTACCTATATCTTACTATTGGACCAACAATATTGAGTCACTTGAGGTTAGCAATAATTCTTCCAATTCCAATTACTCCAATTTTTCACAAACTTAAAATTTTATTTATTTCATTCAATTAATAATAATAATATAAAATAAATAAACTTAAAAACTAATACATTTAATTCTTTAACATTTATGGATAATTTATAAATAAATTTATTGTTTAACTTAACCACAATTTAGTTGTTTTTTATTTTTTTAATGGATATAATATATTGATTTATAAATTTAATAATATTAAATTATTCAACATAAGCTGTATGTATTAGATAAAGATTCAACCTAATTTATAAAGTATACAATATTATTAGTTGAGCTTGATAAAAAAATTTAAAAGCGATAAGATTTTTAATAAATAATTTTAAATAAACTTAATAAATAAATAAACTTAAACCCAACTCTACTCAACTCGTTTACACCTTTAAAGTCATCCACATAAAGTAAACATATATATTTATGGAGCCTCACTCTACACTAAGTGTCAAATGGTTTAGAGTGTTTTTTTATTAACGTGAATAAGGAAATAGGATTGCCAATTTAAAGTGGGTGATGTAGTAACTAATTATAATTTTTTCAGTTATGAAAGTCATATATTAAGATAAGATAGAAAATGTTTACTCGACCGAGTTACTAATGCCACCATCTTCCCCCAACTTGAAGTAACCCCCATGAATACAAATCAGATAGATTGAGGTACTATAAGGACAAAGTTGAACCATTGTTAATGGGTCATCAAAAATGGGAGACATTAAGTTGATTTTACCCTCTAATCCATTAATTAAACGAAGGTTAGCTTGACCCTAAGATGATTTTTAGTTTGATATTAATTGGGAATACGCTTTAGAATTGAAACTGAGATGATTTCTCCATTAAATTTGATATTATTTGAAAGTAAGCTTTCAAATCGATGTAGAGATGGTTTCACCCTTAGACCTTATATTAATTGATGATGAAGCAGCGTACAGCAGAAAGATTGTAAGAACACATTGTTCTTTGAAAGTTGGTCGAACACTTCTATTATAGGATGTTGAAGGCGCCTCCAATACTGCTGGAGGGACCTCCAGCTCACTTTGGATCAGCATCAAAGAAGTCAAGTTTTATCCGAGCGGAGGTGCCTTCAAGCCTCTTAAGGTGCCTCGAGTCCTCCACATGGTAGTCAGCGGCGAAACTCTTATCCAGCAAGAGTTATCTGCTTGGTGGCGCCTCCCGGTGCTCTGAGACGCCTTCATGCCTGCACCGAGGTGCCTCTATTCACTGGATGCGCCCTCGCGCCTTTTGCGCAAAGACTCTTTAGTAGAAAACACCTGAGGTGCCTCCCTTACCCTAGAGACACCTCGGACACTATATATCCGAGATATTTTTGCTCTTTTTTTCTTTTGCTGTAAAATATTGTTGGTCTTTCCAAGCCGCAAAAACCGCTTTTTGCATTGCGGAAACCTCGGAAAGATCACGCCACGGATCCGTGCGAGAAAAATAAATTC
>JBBPFP010000067.1:774493-788543 GCA_037974795.1 Kaempferia galanga | reverse complement strand
AAACCGTAACCACTATAATATGTAATCCTTAAGAGATCATAATTTTTAATTCGTTGAGCCACGAGACGCATAATATATTAAATTGAAGCTCATTCAGAATTATACAACTAGTTATATGCACACTAAAAAAGACACTATTTTCAAAACATAAATCACTAAAACGGTACAAACAATTAGATGAGACATGGAAGTTTTTGATCATCCAATCTGGTCCAACATAGTGCCACCAAAATGCCAAATCGGTTGTCAGTGGCCATTTTGTAGGCGAGCTAATGTGACAAATTTTGCAATGAATTGAGACGTCTATGATTTGATTTCACTAGGAAATTACAAAAATATTCTTTACCGACACATCTCAACTATTTCTCTTTCACAAAAGGAAAATAGTTTGTGAGCATATGTATGTAATATTCTTTCAATGAAACTAAGTGATCAAGCCCCTTTTTATTCTAAAAAAAGTAATTCTAAATTACGGTGAAGAATAGGTAAGCATGTTTTTTTCCTAAAAATAATTATGGAATGTGCATACACATTTAGGATAATGTTCTTAGAAAATATTTGGAAAACTAATAATATATTAACAAATTATTAAGCTTCTAACTAAACTCTTAATTTTTACCATTGCACTGTAGTCCAAAGAGATAACTATTTAAATACTATAAGTCTTGCATCGATTGATCAGAAGTAACTCGATGAAATTTTTTCTTCAAACAACTTAAAATTGATACTTCATCATTCTGTTCTATCATCCAAATATGATTAGTGGCAAAAGACGACTTCGCTCACCTCCAGCGTCCCCGCCAATCCGTCCCAGGACTAACACAGAGGAGGTAAATCACGGATGACTACTTACTAATACTTGGAATAGTGACTAACACATAAGGGAAGTATTTACCTTAGCTTTACCGAGATTCGAACCTCAGACCTCATTAGTGGTAACACCTGATGTGCTGGCCACTATACCATTCTAAGGGGACCTATCATCTGGATACGATGCACAACCAAGAGATGCCAGGCTGATTTATCATTTTTTTTTCACCGTTCAATTCTAACCCCAGCCTCACTGCAGGAATACGTCGAAATGGTCGTCGAAGACCCACACCATTTCAAACGCACGCAAAGGATTTCAAACTTACAGTCCGGTAACTCGAGCTTTCATCTCAGGGTTCAACGCGGTAAAAGAGAAAAGAGAGGGAAGAGAAGAAGAAGAAAGCAGCAGAATTAAACTCGAAACTTAGGAAGGAGGCACAGTGATGCGTCAGGTGGCCCCCCACTGTCTTCACTCGCAGAATCTTTCCCTCTGTTCGCAGCATTAATTGGACTGAACTTTAACTGAATCCTTACCTCCTTCGTTTTCCTCCCCTCCTCTCTCCTCCTCCTTCACCCTGTAGTTTTGGTCCTTTTGACCACCCTTTACACAGTTCCAAATCATACGTAGCAGCTTCTCTAATTACTCCCTAACAAACAGGTTTGGAAGGCATGCATCCATTGACCATTTGCCTCCTTTACACTTCTCCCAACAACACTGTTGCACTTTCCATTGCACTACAGCTCCTCCTCTCAATGCTTGCTTAGGCCATTACAGTGGCCATTATTTGAACTCATCCCGATTGGTTTGAGAGCAGAATTGAGGTTGCAGGTGCAAACAATTACTGCTTTGGATTACTCTGTGTCCATTGTTTAGGACAGAGTAACATCAGCTTCAACAGTGGCAGTAGTTCGTATTTGTCAGCAGTTCTTTTAATTGCCAAGGTTTAATTCAGTAATTAATAAAATTAATTGACTCGTCGATCTATGTATTAATTGTATAATTTAAAACTTAATTACATATACCTTTCTTCTTTCCACCTCAGTGACCTGCAAACTCAAGTTCAGCAGGAACACCAGAAACTTTCCTTCTCGATAAGTACCAGTCCTCTTGGCTTCCTATCCTTCCCCTTAATTCCTTAGTGCAGCCTCTTCCTCTCTGCCCTGCTCATGAAGGCCGGTGGATTCCTCTGCCGGTCACAAGCCTCCACGGCAGTTTGCATCCCCGGCGATCCGCGGTCGATGATAGTGCCATGTCGGCCGGAACAGACACTCATCGACTTGAAGTATTCCCGCCTTGTTGACTCCCGGAGACTCAACTCCGGTGACCAGAATCGAGCGGTCACCCTCCCGATGGTGACAAAGAAGCAAAGGTCCGACTCGCCGCCGTGGCCCACCGCTGTTGCTGCTGCTGCTGCTGCTCCTGCTGCAGCCAATGACCATATCTTCCAAGTGAGTAGTAAATAAAATTTGAACTTTTAGCTACAAATTCAGTGTTTCCCTTGTAAAAAAAAAAAAAAGCTTTCCTCTTGTTTCCACTGTCCAATTAACTTGTATGTTGAAGGTGGTGGTGATGAGAGTTTCAATCCATTGTCAAGGATGCGCAGGAAAAGTGAGGAAACATATCTCTAAAATGGAAGGTAATGCTAAAGGACTTGCCTTCATTGCCATGTTGATATGAATCTCATTAAATCATTGATGAATTTATTTTCCTTCAAAAAAAAAAAAAAAAAATCTGACAAACGATAAACCTGATAGGTGTGACATCCTTCAGCATAGATCTGGAATCCAAGAGAGTAACAGTGATGGGGCATGTGTCCCCTGTGGGGGTCCTGGAGAGCATATCAAAGGTGAAAAAGGCCGAGTTCTGGCCATGCTCTTGAATTCAACTCCACATGGTCTTTCAGCAGCAATCTCAAAAGTGCAAGAACTTTTGAGCATCATAAGACAGATCATGCTTTTTCTTCTGCGTGTCAGCACCTCCTTTATGTTATAATATTATAAGTATTTTTATTGAGACTGGTCTTTAGCTACGAGCTTCTAATCCTCTCATTGCCTGTATATTATATTACTGATCAGAACCTGTTTTAATTCCTTCCTTTGTTTGGTCTTTTATGTGCTGTGAGATCAATTCGTGCTTAAAGCTAGAAAGTTGGAAGGACCACTGTCTAGTTTCAGGACCACTTTGCTAACAGATCCATATCAAACAAGGTATGATCCATAAAACAAGAAGCTAGTTTGGAGTTTATCTGCAAGTCTCAATAACAAGTATTCTAAATTAAGGATATGATATGGGTATTGCCTTATTCGATGGTCGCTTAAAACAATGTCTCTCTCGAAGTTTAAGTTAGAAAAACAGAATTGCGAAAAGAGATGCGAGGTAGATGATGGAATGAAATTGTATAATTCGTCTAAGTAACCTTTAAACTCAAACAGTTTGTTTCATCCGCGACCTCCAGCTTTCCTAGCAGGAGGAGGAGCTGACTCTTCATCATCAGATTGGACATCACCATATTGCCAAATGTTCAGTCTTTCCTTTTTTGCTTTCAATTGGAATTCTTCCAAGGTATCGAGTGTCGTCTTTCGTTCCCTGGTGTCCCATTTCTTCTTTCTTTCTAACTTAGCAAGCCCTTCCTGCATTGATTTAATTTAAGAAATCAGAATCCCAAAAGAAGTAGAGCTAAAATATGCAAAATTCCATCACAACTTCACCAATTTTGTACAAGATTATTGTAGTCTATACAGGCATCCACCAATGGATAATAGTTTTATGTTTACAATAAGACTTAGGGCAAATGAAGACTGTAGGTGTGCCTGGTTTGGGGAAGCTTTTCCCTTTTTTTTTTTTTTTTGGTTCTAGTTTTCAGAAAATAAGAACTTGAAATTGAAAAGACAAATGGCATTTGCCACCAATGTTGAGCTTCTTCATAAAATCAAAGTAACAGACTTAATGAAACTGACAGACTTAAGCAACTTTAGCTAAAAAAAGAAAGACTTGAAGTAATTCAAAAATAAAGATGTGTTATAATAATAACCTGAAGCATGGCAGCATTTATGCTGAGTTCCCCTTCAGCGCCGACGAGTGTCACCATCAAGACAATTCCGCTTCCGGGTCCTTTTGACTTCCCTCCAGAAGTATCTTGTTCTTCTATCATAGCACTGAACTCTTTTGAATTGTTCAAAGTTAACTCACTCAAATACTCTGCAGCTTCTTGACCAAAATCATCTTCCAAATTAGGTACTTTTATGTATGCAAGACTACAAAGCTGTGCTAAGCTAGGACCTGCTGATACTGAGGGATCAAGCGGTCGTAAGCGGCTGTATGGAAGAAATTCTCGGTTTCCATAATCAATGTAGAAAACTTCAAATTTATCATTGGATGATTCCACAGCTCCACGTGGTCCGCTTACAATCTAGATATGTGCCAAACAATTGGAATAAATGAATATTCTTGCTGGCAAAGGTGGAATCCGCCACCCCAGCGGCCCCCTGAGCCCGGCCCCACAGGATTGGAATAAATGAATATTCTTGAGTATATAAGAGATTGAGAGCTGAAATATGATATATCCAAGCAGGCCCAATGCATTCTTCCAAAAAACAATGTAGAGATGTGCATTTAGTTCAAATCAAACTGTATCAAACTAAATTAGACAAATTAAAATTTTCTATATCAATTTTTTAGAAATCAAACCAAACCAAATAAGCATGTAAACTAAATCGAAACCAAACTGAAAATGTCAGTTCAATTTGGTTCAACTCGGGTTGAACTAAATTTGCATATATTCAAATATAATTCTGTTATTACAAATGTTCAAACTGAAATCAAATGAATTTTTTGTGTTTTGGTCAATACAAACTGAACCAAACCCGATTTGGTCAAGAAACAAACTGAACCAAAATTTAGTTCAGTTCAGTTTTGTTTTTCAATTTGAACCAAATTATGGACACCTCTCCTAATAAAAGGCTTAATTTTGAAGCACCAGTATGATAGACCATAGAGAAGGGCATTTATTTATACAATGGAGCTAAAGGATACTCAGGGTGTATGTACCAAGGAGAAACTGATTAATACTAGATGGTATATGTTTTGTTAATGTTATTTTTCCATTTACACTCAGAGGTAAGTGTCAGCCTGCAAACTACAAGGTATTCAAGAACCTACACTACACTCTAGACAGTAATGGCAAGAGGAAAGGATAAACCTCTCTAATCAGTTATTTACGGATGCATAATTACACTGTAGCTATCAAACTCAGTACCTAGCATAAATGAATATGCTGGATTGGGCACGAAACAAGCAATCTCCACTGGAACCAAAAGATACAGGAACCTATAAACAAACCCTTTGAGGAACTACAATCCACTTGAACCATTGTCCAATTTTCTTGTATCAGAGTAACTTACAATATTACTGCAGAAAGGATCAGTTACCACAATGTTTGTTGCTTAACTTTATGTTGGTATCATGAATTTTTCTAGCAGATTTCCCATTAGAAAATTAGTTTGGATAGAAAGTTACTTAGACAATTCCCCACGAAGTTTTAGTGATGGTTTGTTTTTCTCATTGATTAGTGCAAGCTAAGCTGATTGATGAACACTCTATTTTGAACTGAAGTTCCTATTCCAATGGTCACCTTGACTCCATTTTGACCTATATAGATCGCATATTTGGTGAATTGCTAATGTAATTCAATGAGCCAACATCAGTAACAGTGATAAATGTAGTTTGAAAAAGGAAAAAAATAAAGGTTGCATCTCCTTAAAATAGATCCTCACTTAGAAACGGACTAAAAAAGCCACATAGCAATGGGTCCAGATAGAGGCAAGTGGAATTAAACCGTACCATGGCTCTGTTCCAAGAATTATCCATGCTGAACTGAGCTAGGACTATGTCACCCTTTGCTGGATTAAAAGAACCAATTACTGGAGCTTCCTTAATGTTTAGTGCAGCAAGTTGCTGCTGAATGGCAGTCACCTTCTGATCACCAACTGTTTGGACATAGAATTTTCCACCTCCAAGGACTTCAGTAACTACCACCTAAGATTATCAATAATAATGAGCATTATATTTAATAAATCAATTAAGAATATCAAATTACTATAGTGTGGAACACCTTCAGCACTTCTTTATGTTTTGCTTCAGCAGACCGGACACTGAAAACTTCTTGTCCTTCAACATATTTCTCCCAAATCTGCAAAGAAAAGAAAGCATATATCAGTCCTCCAGGAAGAAGGATCAACAATTGAATAGGAAAAAGATCAATAAATTAAACTACCTTCAGCTTCTGGCGCTTTGCAGACTCCTCAGCCTGAGCCAAGAGGTGAGCATCTGGTATCTTGTCCGAACTAAATGAAGTTTGAAGTCTTGCTAAACCAGCTTCCAAAAGGCTAACAGCCATATTGGTCCTAGAGTACCACAGAGAGCCTAAAAACGTCCCAGTCCTATCAACTGTTTCAACCTCAATCTATCCAGCATCACAATCACATTAATTGATGTTAATGGAAATGTTTACATTCAAACAAAACTAAATCAACCATTGCTACCTCAACATCACGCTGCAATATTTTCCTTCTCATTAAAGCAATAGCATCCTCAGAAAAAGGCTCCTCTCGACCAGGACAGCGAACACCAGAAAATGAGAAGGCAATAGTGCATGTTTCCCTAGGAATCAATAACTTAAAGCGATGACCACTGAGGACATACTCAACGACAGCAGTGTGCCTTTTAGTCCTTTGCAGAAAAGGCAAAAAATCTCGAGTTTTTTTTGCAGATGCCTGTGAGGATAACATTTTTTCAACTACAATGTGATGGCAAAGTTATACACACAAATGGACAAGATGTGGTTAAACTACTGACTGTAGTCAAATCAGTTATGTGCATCACTGGAGAGTCTTTGGAAGAATGAATCCCTTTCCTTGAATTAACTGCACGTGATTCAGCGGCCAGCAAGGCATCATAATAATTTGACCTTTCTTCAAAATCACGATGTCTGACAACAGTGGCAAAACCACGAGAAACAACCATCTCGGCAACATTCATTCCGGCTTGATTAGTTGAGGGAGAAGTGGTATCATCAGCTTCACTCTTCACAAGCAAGACTGACCCAAAATCCATTACTCTCGAATCAGCTGAATTAGACATGGCTGCATTGGTTCCATCAGCTGAACCTACCTTCCTAGAGTATTCCATTGACACATTTACCTGACAAGACATGAATTATGAAATAACTATCATTATAACTTTAATCATATGCATCAATCAAAAATTTCATACTTGATTGCCAATGAGACGAGTACGCAAGAATTCCTTGGCTTCACGGGCATAGGGTGCTGGTTTTTCATCTCTTCTTGGATTCCCCATCTTAGGTGCTCTAATACTTGAGAGATTGACTCTCCGCTCAGCTAATGGGCTACCATATGGAACAGCATCATCAGCAACAATAATGCAATCACCGCTCACAACCTCTACAACCTAAAAAAGTATTAAAAAAAATAACTAGTTCAAATATAGTAGTGAGGGAAGCAGAGAAATCAATTCAACTACAACTAGAAGAAACACATACTTTTCCAGTGAAATTTTGGTCATGAATTGCCTTTGAATTTGAAGCTGGCGGCACATAGTTAGTCCAGATTCTTAGCCGATCCTTCTTTGCTTGCAACTCAGCAGCCTTTAGTTTATGTTTTGCTTCATTCTCCATCATGTTTGCACTCCATTCCACATACTTAGCAAAGCCCTATGGAGAAGGAACACCCATTTTCATACATAAATCTATCTTAAAAAAAAAAAAATCACAAGAATAGCTGTCCTGGAACATCCTATTCTAAGTGTAGATGTACAACTGCATATTCAATGGAACATCCTATTCTAAGTGTAAATGTACAACTGCATGTTCATCGAACTCATGCTCAGATCAGCTACCTCAATAAAAGTGACATGCAAGGACATAGATGGAAACAAGATGAATAAAGAAAATCTTATCAGGGTATCTTTTCTGTGAACCTTGGATAATTTACTTCAGAATTAAATGTCCACAACCTTTTTTAACTCTAAAACAGCTAGCAAAATATCCACAATGCTTGAATGATTATGTTGATCGAATGCTTGAATGATGATGTTGATCTAATGGGAGAATAGAATTGTGTGGTGCTATTATGAAGCGATAAAATAAAATCCCATATTAATATGATGAAAGTCAAAGGCAAAAACCTAAAAGCAAGTTTGATGCAACATTCCAGGATATCACTGTGCCATAGTAGGTGAGAGGTGGAGATTACACATTGTACAAACTGTAATTCATTCAAATCCTATCATATGGTAGAGTGGTGAATAATTTTATCAGACTAATGGAATTTCCCCTTTGGGGAAGCATTTTATTTTTGCAAGGGGAGTTTTCCCTCTCCTGTGGAGCCCTTCCCTTTCTTGACTAACCTACTTAATTGTCTATACTGCCTTTTAGAAGACTTGCAGAGGAATACACCTGATAACCTGAAATGATTTATTAGGAAATGGAAATACCCGTACCAATATTCAATATGTAAATTCTTTAGAATACAAGCATGGTAATAGTGTTTTGTTGCATCTACTTATCACAAGCTGAGAAACATTACCTGTATTTGTTATTTATCAATAGAGTGCTCACTTTATTCTTATCTTCTTTACATTCGGTCACAACTTTTCTATCCAAAATATTGACAAATAAAATTTGATTTCACTAATTTCCATTTTAGGTTATCTTCAGTCAAATAAAACATTTAGGCCACATCTAGTGTTTATTAAATACTTCCTGCAAATATAACCATAGAAACTCATATAGCCTTAATGTCATAATCTAAATTCATATCTGACGATTCATAGTTAGATAGGGAATCAGATTCCTCAAGAATCATTCCAATTTTCATTCACAATATAACTACAAAAGAAAAACTAAACCTCATATTCAGATTTTGTTTAAGCTATGAGAAGAAGCAATTCAATGTTTTCTATACAACTATGTAAGCATACATACATTTTGGACAAGCTCCAAGGCAAGATCTCTTGCAATATCACCGTCTGGATAATAAACTGAGCCAATTAGATTGCTGAATTTATCTACACCTTCAAGTACAATTCTCACCTGCATAGTTTGAAGGTTTAGGTTAAAAACTAAACCAAATATGGAACTTTATATTCTGAGGTAGAAAGGAATATACATCTCTGTTTAAGACACGAGTTTCAGTAAAATGCTTTGCTTCTCTCCCAAATGGATCTGGTGCGACTTCAGCAAGTGATGGAGAAGAAGCTGCAAGCCTCTGAGCAGATGTTAGTGGCTGCTGAGTTTCACCAGCAGTTTCTTCATTTGTCTCATTAGCTGTGATAGAATTCTCAGGAATTGCATCATTAGCAGTAGGCCTTCTTCCCATTGAAGGAGCCTATGTTGTAAGACATTTTTTGTTACATAAAGTGAAAGGTTAATATACACTTCTGCCACAATTTCATTTGAAATAAGCATACCTGGATTCCCGCAACAAAAACTTGCACAAACTGGAATTCAGGAAGGAGGTACACACGGATAGTGCTTCCATCGCGAACCTGCTCAACAATTCCATGCATAGGTTTGCCCTTGTTTGCCGCGAGCAATCCCATTGCATCCAAATTACTAGGATCACCAATGGCTGAAGGTGGTAGATTTCTTACTGCTAACTCTGAAGCACCAGGTTCCTAAAAGATATAGCCATAGAACATATCATTCTTCCAGCCTTTTATGTATCATGGTAATGTCCTATCCATTTTCTTTGCAATTATCAGCCTTCTACAATTAGCTAGTTTCAAAGGCAACCAAATGCTAATGGTTTAAACTTTTGCAATTACCATGCATCAGGGACACTCATTTTTGCCCAATAGTTTCGTGCCTTTGTTACCTTTGCAACTGTTTTGATGACAACATTCTATTGCTAACGTTGACCAAGCCTTGTTATGGAAGGTAATAATGTGATTGCTCAAATGGGAAAATAAACATACAGGCTTAGACTTAATCAAAGGATGAAATCATACAAAGTCTATATAGGCTAGTTTCTGAAATTGCCACCTATTAGTCAATCAGCCAACTACATAATCATTCAACAGAACCCAACATAGTTCAAGAATTGATCAAACATTGAAAACTAGCAATTACATACTTATAACATTAATCACAAATTGTTTCTAGTTTTGGCATCAAAATGGTCATTTCATCTTCCTTTGGATATGACCCCACCTTGCCTTATAGATATCGTTTTGAATTGAGCTTTGAACCAATTTGTCATTTCTTAAACATTTCTCAAACTATTTATATTTGTCTTGTTCAAATATAGCCATATTGCAAAATTATTGAATCCTAACCAGGACTAAAGAAATTTTAACTTGCCATAAATAGGATGCATCAAGAAGCCATTAACGACAATAAGAAGCACATATAATAAACAACATTCATCCTTTGTGTATTGAAAGCAAAACATATAAAGCTGCTTAATCCAAATAACATAGAACTTCACCTTGCACAGGAAAAAGATTTTCAGAAAATCAGCAACGTACATTAGAAAAAGAGTGCTAACCTTCGTCCAGCGTCCTACACCTTGTTGTTTGGCTTGCTCTTCTAAACTTTGTAGATCTGCAAGGTATGGACTTACTTCCCCTTTTTGTTGGCCCTGTTCCCTTACCTAATGGCGAATAAAACATCGATCAAATATCACCATTGAAATGTTATTTCCTTTTTAAATTTAATCAACGAATACCCAACAATTATTCTTACTTTGGCCCATCCTTCAGAAACAACTGCAAATGCTACATTCTTATCTCCCATGAAAACAGTACCAAATTCTCTTCCAATTGAAGGAACAGTGTAATCCACCCTGAACATCACATCCTAAAGAATCAAGATTGTGAGAAGGCCTGACCTAAGACAAAGGTGTACAAACATTCAAACTCATAAATAAGTATAATAACCTTCCCAATGCAATATTTTCTCAAAAATTCCCTGCTCTCCCATGCGAATGGTTCATCAACACCTCATCGACGTGCCTAATTAATACACAACCACAAAATATTTCATCAAGTAGAATTCATAGTGCACATGACAAATAACATTTTTCAAGCAAGATGAATTTTTATAGCTCCTGAATCCAAAGCGTATAAGAGCCAAGCAAATTATGGTTACCAGTCTAGGGGCAATCAGAGAAGACAAGGTGATGGTCTTTTCAGGAGGGATGTCTGCTTTTGCGCTTCCCATTATAACCAGACAGTCCCCAGAGGGAACAGCCTTGACTTTCCCTCTCAACCATCCTGTTGACAAAGCTGTCGACGCCATGCCGATAGATAAGGCCTAGAATGAGTATAAGAAACGTCACGTTAAGGAAAGTGATCGTGTAACCATGATAACAAGTCAACAATTTATTGGTAAAATACACGCTTTGCTTCAGTGTTCAAATTTTTGATAATTGTAGGTCATTGCGAGGAGACATAAAAAAATTTTCAGTTCTCATTAAAAAAAAGTCATTAAAAAAAGGCAGATAAACAAACAGAAAAAACTGATAACAAATTCAGAAATGTAAGTGAGAAGATAATGGCGCACGGTTTAAGCAACTGAGCAAATTACTCTACCTCAAACAGATCTCTTGCTTGTTAATTCAACTACAGCATGATGAGAAAGTTATAAGCTGAGAAAACAAGCGAAAATAAAAATCTTTAATCATTAAACACTTCATAAGAGGCCGAAACATGTACAAAGATATGATCTTTTACAGATCTCGGAGACGTCAATGGCACAACAATCAATCTGACAAATCAATTGTGTTAGATCACCATCACCATGGGACGAAAAGCAGATCCAAAAATCCAATAACCCGGGACCGAATCTGAGCATGACATCAACCGTCAAAACGAACAATTCGCCATCAAAAATTGAAAGAAGCGTCCTTGTCTCAAAAAGAAGTTGGATCTAGCAGTGGATCTGCGAAGGAAAGGACTACCTTGACCGATCGACAAGGATAACAGAGCCCGATCGAAGCTGGACTCCCTCTGCAACACGCTACTTCGCGCTTGCAACGCCAACTTCGACGCGATGGGCAGGACCCGCTGGGAACTCCGCCGCTACGATCGAAGTGAGGCGACGAGTCGCATAAATTTGGATAAATACCAGCTTCCGCATCTGAATTACGCATATTCATATAAGAAATGTCACTTTACTCCAAACTTTCAAGACTTATTCCATTTTACAAGCCTGAATTTAAAATGGGTAGGCGGTATTCAGTATAGTATACCGAACCTTAAATCCTTAAAGCTATATGATATTTAAAAATTTAATATAAAAAAATTTATATTGATATCAATTTTTGGTATACTAAATTTTTATTATGGTATAAATTTTATACCATTTATATTAAAATTTCAATATTGATACCGTATATGCATGTACTATACAAAATCTTATACCAATATCGAAAATTTGATACAATGTAATAAATAATACATCAAAATTTTTAATATATCAATAATATTTAAAGAATTTTTGATACTTTCCCTAAGTGAGGGAAAAGTTAGGAAAAGAGAGTAAAAAGAAGGAAAAGAAAAAGAAAATAAAATATTTATATTCTTGGTGAGAAGGGGAAAGATTTATTATAAAAATATCCTCATTTCAAAAATTAGACATTATTTAATTATTTAATTATTAATATTTAGTTTATAAATATAAATTAAATACCTTTTAATAAAAAATTGATTCTTCTATATTGCCTTTTAAATTAGTTACTTTTTAATTAAAAATAATTCTTTTATATTATCATTTAAATTGGTTATTTTTTATAATTAATAAATCATTGATATATTTATTTGGAAAAAATTTATTATTTTATTTAATTCATAATTTTATGTTTCCCTATTTTAAATGAATAATTATATACCTCAATAATTTTAAGAATCCTACCAATACTAGAGCAAGTTATCAAAGTTTTCCTGTAAATTCATCATCTATTTGAAATCTACTGTGTCCAATCATCTTGAAACTATTTGCAGGAGAGAACTATAATTAAAAAAAATATATAATTAGAAAATCATTATTGACTATTCTCTCTTCAATAATATTCACTGAACTTAGATATGAAGTCATACTCTGAATTAGTTCCCATAAACAATATTACCAATTTATTTTTCTGCTAGGTTTCAATGCCCTTTGCAAGCTCTAGATCTCTCACTTAATTTTGCAATGAAAAAAGAATGAAGTAAACAGTTCATCATCTTAAAAGCAATATCCATAAAGTGATTTTACTATTTATTTTTCAACAGTTGAGATAGTTATTGTAAGTCATAAACCGCCATTTTTAACTAAAAGGTTCATAATCCCACAAATGTAAAACTCGTTCTAATTATACTATTACATTGGTAATTAGTTAACACTTTTATCATTAATTCATTTTATACACGTTCCCCTTCTAACATTACAGTACGAGGAATTTGACTATTTTATTTATACCTATATTACGCATACCAAGCAACAACTAAGTAAACAACTTGAGTTGATACGAGTTGATACATATGATTCAACTTAATGAAATCATTATTTTTTTTTTATCATTTTGATCACCCATCTATAATTAAATAAATGAAAAAAAATATAAATTATGAGTAAAAGCAAATAATTAAATAAGAAACAATTACGAAAATAATGATTGCTAAAGAAGAAAAATAATTGAGTAGAGTAAAAGCAAATAATTAAATAAGAAACAATTACGAAAATAATGATAGCTAAAGAAGAAAAATAATTGAGTAGAAGATGAGTAAATGTGATAAGTGAATAGTGATTATCGATATTTTTCTTGTTATTGTCCCTCCTAAAAAAATAATAATAATAAAATGACAGGTGTATATATATGTATAATATTTTCTTCTTACTCTTTGGTTAGTTAGATAGGGAAGTAGAATAGAATATTCATTTCACATGATAATGATAGTGTGACAGTTGATACAGTAAAATAAAAAGAGCCCTGCATAATTTAGGCACAATCAACGAAGCGGTCAATATAGGACTGGCGTAGTAGGTGACATGGATCTATCAAACTGTCTGACTCACGGGCCCAGTCAGCACAACTAATATAGAACCACGAGGGCCACAGCCGCCCGACCCGTACATCGGTCCTCCCTTAGGAGGTGACAAAACGACCTAGAGCTTCACGCGACCAATTAACCACAGCAGTAGGGCAGGCCTCAACCACCCAAATACATTCCGCCCGACTG
>JBBPFP010000067.1:750436-766582 GCA_037974795.1 Kaempferia galanga | reverse complement strand
TAGAAGGAGGGAGGAGAAGGAATATTTTAAGAAAGAAGTAACCAAAATGGAAGATTTCTAGGGGGTGATAAGTGAAAAAATAAAAAAACACACACACACCTCGTCTGCTGATCTGCCCTACTTAACCCATTACTTACCCAGTCATCTAACATCCCTTCTTTTTACTTAATCTATCAGCCACGTACCTTCCCAGCAGGCGTTTTATGGGATCCATTAGATTATCCAAAACAGCGGTCTAGCAGGTGACGTGGTGACCCACACCGAGGCCAAGACACATGGTCATCGCGTTGAGGCTTGCCACCTCCTCGCCGAGGCATATGGCTCGGCCAATCATCTACGAGAATATAAAGAAAGATTTTGGTAAACTAAAAGTTGGCCCACCCACCCTAAACCCCCCTCCTGGCTTCCTTCCGTCCGGTTCATGTCTATTGGTGGGGAGATACGAGGCATCAATTTATCCATCTACCTCAACTTCCAGCAGCAAGCCAATCGACTCAACTTCCAGCAGTAAGTCAACATCGATTGCTACCATAAACAGGAGGAGAAGATAAAGAAGCAATGAGCCATGCTTCTTCTCCAAATCATCTTCCTCTTCCTCTCTCTGTCGCTGTAATCTCACTCTGTCTTCCTTTACATTTCCGCCATTAAAGCGCTCGATCCCTTCCCCACGAGGGAAAGCGGGCGAGCAAGGTGGTGTTCGCCTCCCCACCTTTCACGCACATTAACGCTCCATCACCCGCCCTCCTTGATTTATTAAACCGTCCGGAAGCAAGCGGAGTAACCGCTGAAAGCAGAGGAGGTGGCGCTGATGGAGGCGATTGGGTGTCGTTGCTTTATGATTGCCGCGGTGATGGTGATGGTGGTGGTGTCTTTGAGTGGCGTGACGGCGATTCTGGACCCGATCGATTTTTTAGCCCTGCAGGCCATCCGTAAGAGCCTCGACGACATGCCCGGCTCTGAATTCTTCTCCGGCTGGGACTTCACCGCCGATCCCTGCGACTTCCCCGGCGTGTTCTGCGTCCGGGATCATGTGGTTGCGCTTGCGCTCGGCGACCAGCGCGCCGGTGCGCCGGGACTCAATGGACGACTGGATCCTGCGCTCGGACGACTCTCTGCGCTTGCCGAGCTCTCCCTCGTCCCTGGCCGCGTTACCGGTCCCATTCCCGACGCCCTTTCCAGCTGCTCCGAGCTCCGCTTCCTTGTTCTTAGCAAGAACCTCCTCTCCGGTCCCGTTCCCACAAGCCTCGCCGGTCTTCCCCGCCTTCGCACCCTCGATCTCGGCTACAACCAGCTCACCGGCTCGATCCCGGCGTCCATCGCCTCGTCTCCGAAGCTCTCCAATCTCATCCTTTGCCACAACCAGCTTTCCGGCTCCCTCCCTCCCTTCCCGACCTCCTCCCCGCTCCGACACCTCAACCTCAAGCATAACCAGCTATCCGGCCCCGTGCCGCCGCTTCCTCCTTCCCTCCAATACCTCTCCCTCGGTTCCAACGCCCTCAACGGCAGAGTCGACACCGTGCTTCGGCGCCTCATCCGACTCAATTTCCTTGACCTCAGCTCAAATTTCCTCTACGGGTCGATTCCCGGGGTCGTGTTCGGCTTCCCTCTCGCGTCGCTCCAGCTGCAGCGCAACGCCTTCTCCGGTCCAGTGGAGCCCTCGCAAGATGACGTGGTCATCCCGGTGGTGGACCTGAGCTACAACCGGCTCTGGGGGGCCTTACCGCCGCAGCTGGCCTCGGTGACCCGCCTCTATCTCAACAACAACAGGTTCACCGGGGTGGTACCCAGCCGCCTGGTCCAAGGGCTCAACAACGGCATGCAAGTGCTCTACCTGCAGCACAACTTCTTGACAGGGATCGAGATCGGTCCGGCGACCGCCGCCCTCCCAGCGGGGACCTCGCTCTGCCTGCATTACAATTGCATGGTGCCGCCCATCGACACGCCCTGCCCGCTCAAGGCAGGGTCGCAGAGGATGCGCCCCCTCGACCAGTGCCCCGATCTGCGAGTCTAATTGTTCGGCCACGCCATTTCTGGTTTGAACTAGAACGGGCACGAAGAACACGCTCCGTTTTGAAATAAAAAAGGTAATAAGTTTAAAAAAAAAAACTAAATCATTTATAGAGTGATCAAATTTTACGATTGATTTTAGTTTTAACTGAGGAAGAACATACTTTATTTAGAATAAAGGATGGTGAATTTGTAGTGGGTTCTGCTTCAAATTAAGCTCCCATGTTTTATGTTAAAACATGGTCTTTTTTTATTTTTTTGCCCCTTTGAGATAGTTATATTATTTATCTATGTTCATATTTCATAATGTATGAAATTGAGTTATTATTTTCAAGAAAGAAAACTAATGTATGATAATATTATTTATTTGTGTATGATTCGTGTTTGTAATTTTTTTTAATGTCCTGAAATCATTGAAATTATTGATTTGAGAGAGTGCCGAAGACGAGGGCGACCATTATGACTTCGCCGGTGGTCACCGAACAATTATTATTATTTTTACTTCCAACAACAATATCTTCTCCATGCTCTACGCAAAATTAAAATCTATTATGACAATTTTTAAATTTAAACAAATAGAAATTAATGTCTGAAACTGATTTTTTTTAAAAAAAATATATCGAGGTCCCATCTGTTACTTCATAACGAAGTCAGACGCGCTTTATTTTCCTTTCAATTTTACAAAAACACACTAATTAATTTATCGGACTTGAGATTTCTCGATCCGACGGCCATGACTGCATCCACTTTGTAAGACACGCGTGGAACATGACAGAATAGTCGTTATAAATTGGCCATCGGAGCGTGGCATCTCATTCTCAGCCGAGCCCTCCTCGTCTTCTTGTTGCCCTCGTTCTGATCTTCGCTTCCCTGTTCTTCTTCTCGCTTGCGCTTGCATCCATGGTTGGAGATGTGATAGCATCATCGGATGGGGCGCAGAACAGTGCGGAGCTCGAGGAGCTCGCCCGCTTCGCTGTCGAGGAGCACAACAAAAAAGAGGTACTTTGTGTTCGTCAACTTATTTGAAGAGAGCTCATCTGAATCATTGAGACGCTTTATCTGAGGCTGTATCAATTACTTCTGTGAGGTATAATGTTATATATATATATATTTTAAGATTCTCAGTTTTTTTTTTTGATGTTTTTGGGAGGATCCCCAAAATCTAGTTTGAGGCAGAGCCGATCCTGTCCTAGGGTTTGAGTTTTCTATATCATTTCTCTGTGCCTCTTTCCTCTCGCTCCTCCTTGTTATTGCTGCCTTTGTCAACCATGTCGTGACTACGATGTCTCCATTGTTTCGCTTCTCAAACTAAAGAATTGCAGCTTTTCAACTGCAGCATTCAATTAGTCATTACGGAGTTCTTATGATCTCACCAGCTACCCTCAGGCTTAAGCGTTTGCTCAAAGCAAGTGTTCGAAATGTTTAAATATCTTATGTGGATCTCCGTTTAAAGAAAGCTTTCCACTGTGGAATCAAAGATCAAGCTTTTATTCCTCATTCAATTGTCAATGCTAAGCCTAAACAGGAACAACAAACTCACCCAACGTATTTTGCTGGGATAACCTTTCCGATAGTTGAATCCTGCGAGGATGTAGATCATCCATATGTTACAGTTTAATAAACTCATCCATTGAAGGAATTTTGCTGGGATATCCTTTCCAACAGTTGAATCCTGTGAGGATATAGATCATCTTGTTAGGATATCCTTTGGATCTATGATAGATGTGAAATTCTTGAATTTGTTTTGAGTCATCTTATCATCTCACGAAAATGCCCACATCATCCATAAGGCCAGATGGGTTGTTCCATCCAGCATGAGAATAATTTAATTTCTTGCATTAATGGATGTTTTGCAGACATCTTGTAGTCCTGGAACTTTGTGCAAACCATCTTCTGGCCAGAATTAGTGTTTTATTTGAGTTTAGTTGATCGTATGAAAGCCTCTGTAATGGCTGATCATTGTTTTATCTTGCTTAATGCAAGCTAAGTCACTTTCAACAATTACATTTTGAGAGTCTTCCAAGAAGGAGATTAGAGGATAATCTCTTACCTGATTTGCTCTAATGCTTTATCTAAGAAGTAACTTGTTGATTTTAATTGACTGAGACCGAACAACATCACATCTTTTAAATTTGCAAATTGGTACCATCTCACTATATGTTTGGGGACCATGCAAATAAAATTGTCACTGAGAAGTTGTGGAGTCATCTTGTTGAAATTAGTCCACAATTGTTGGATGATTAATTCCATAATTTTTTATAGAATTATTCTCAACAATTATAGGAGAATTAGTTATGTGGTTTGTATATATATATATATATATATGTACAAAGTATGAACTGTCTAGTAATATTTTACTCTCCAAAATTTTGTTCGATGGTGACATGGTGTTTTCCTTATTGTTTCATGTTTTGTCCTATATAGAGTTATTCCGAGTTAGTGCATGTTAGCCAATTTCTTTGTGTTTTCCTTATTTTTCCTTATTGTGCATTCAAGATAGCTTCAAGTCTGAAGAGAAAAAAAAAAATCATGAATTATATATACCCAATTCAAAGCAGACTGGCATATCTTTTGCAAGCAAGATGATTCAGGGGATTATTTCCATTAATGTCAAGTCTTTGCATTAAAAATTGGGTATGTGCATTTACTTGTCATATCTAGTTTCTAGTTTCTTGTGGAATTGGATGGGTACTACTCTATGTGGTTTTATAATTTATTACTGTTGAAAGATCTCTCCTTTTCAAGGTGCTGTGGGTTTGGTCAGTTTACTAAATTCAACAGAAAGTAAAAAATAGGAAATGGCTAGGATAGGAGAACACTCAAAATTTGCGAATGAGAAACTAAACTACATGAAAGATAAAAACTGATCATGAAGCAACATTTCAAAGTTTGATGCTGATTCCAATCAGAGTTCACACCATCCCTGTTTTGGTTAAAATAAAATACTCCAATGAAATGAGGAGAATTTGAATCAATGATTAACCATTAAAAGCTAGTCACTCATTGGCTCTCCAGTCAGAGTATGTAGGAACATTGTTGCAATACTTTTGACAATTTTTCTTTTCTGCTCGCACAGAATAGACTTCTGGAATTTACTCGAGTGGTGAAGGCAAAAGAGCAAGTTGTGACAGGAACACTTCATCACTTGACCTTGGAGGCAATTGACGCAGGGAAGAAGAAGCTGTATGAAGCCAAGATATGGGTCAAGCCATGGCTCCACTTTAAAGAGCTTCAAGAGTTTGAGCATGTGGCAGACTCTCCCTCTCTTACCGCTTCTGACCTCGGTGCTAAACGAGGTAATAATATAGTCTAATTCTGAAGTACCTAGGAGTTTTGTATATATATCTGCAATCTATAGTGATCAGTGATCACAAGGTTTAACTATGTCAGGTTTATAAGTGCATTTTTTTTTTATTTTGTTCTCTATGGGCAGGTTGCCTAGAGAGTAAGAGTAACTTCTAAGTTTCACTTTTGTGTAACTGCAATTTTCTGGGAAAAATGTTTTATTTTGAACAGAAAATTTGGGTAAGATACAATGATGGAGAATGGAGAGATTAAAATCATGACCTTTCTTCCCTGTTCAATCATCCTTAATGAGAAAAGTGGAGTGAAAAGTGATTTAAAACTGGAAATGACCAGCTTAGTCCTTTTCTTTTAAGAGAATACCTCATTTTACCAACTTATATATTTCGGATCAATAACTTCATCTGTTCTTCATGTTTGGATCATAGAATTTTCATTCTTCCATTTCCTTTCTTTCCCTAGTAAACCACATGAAAATACAAATGTTGAACTTTCTGCCTTTCTGCTTCTCTTTCTATCGTCCCTAAATTCTTTCTTTCAAAGTAAAGAGGGAGCAAATTCATATATGATAGGGCACTATCATAAATTTCTTCCCCTCTTGAAAAAAATCCCGTGACCTCTCATAAATTCAATTTCTTTTTTATGTTAAGCAATATAATGTTCTTTTAATACATGCGAATATACGATGTTATATCATGGTTTTCCATTAGTTGTCTTGGACCTTTCCTATCTAAGCATCTAACTAGATTCTATGATCCAAATAAGATCCTAGGTTGATCCCAATCCTCAATTTTATAATGGCTACTCTAGTTGGGACCGTGAACACAACATGAATTTTATGGAATTGGTTTGGTGCATTATTTTACAGATAAATCTGCTAGAAAAGGTAAGACCATCCTTTCCATTGCCATTGTTGTTTTGTTTACCTCAAATTTTTTAGCATTGCTAACTCTTGTCACTCATTTTTATCACGTCAAGACAACAAAGTACTTGATCCTTCTTGTCATCCACTTTAGTTCATTGTTAATTTGTACTTCTCCATTTCTAAGTTTGTTTTCATGTTTCAAAGTCTTAGCAAGTAACTGTTGTCTTCTTGAATATAGTTATGGCACAAAAAATATCCGAACTTTCATATTCAGGTGTCATTTGATAGGTTTTATGCTGTGCACCAACCAGGCTTTTGTACAAGGATCACATGGGCCTTATGTAACTAATTTCAATTACTTCTAGGTTGGGAATTTTGTATCTTGTCGTGCTCTATAATAGTTTGAAGCTTGAATACGTCTGGGTGCTAGTGGGTATCCACTACAATCATTATTTTCTGTCAATTCTGTTAGAATGGTTCCACATTTCTCAGTGAGTATTATCATTTGACAGATGAGCTTGGTCCTGGTTGGCGGACTGTTCCTGTAAATGATCCTCTGGTTAGAGATGCAACAGACCATGCTTTGAAGACCATCCAACAAAGGTCCAATTCCCTGTTTCCTTACGAGCTGCTGGAGATCCTCCATGCAAAGGCAGAGGTCTGGAATCTTTTGGCTATTTTTTTCCTCGTTACATGCTTGCTACTTTTAAATTGTTTCACATGCACTTCTGAAGGGTAAAGGGGTAGGATTCACACATTTTGTTATTCTGAAAATTATTAATTTAAGGGAGGCTGTTTTTCTTAGGGGATAGAGCAGCTCAACAAAGGCTTTGTACTTAGCGGTTGACTTTTCTTATGCTATTTGAGTTTTGTTTATTTATACATACAAATTCTCTCTTATTCATTAATGCTATGGTTGGCTGGTTCGGGAAATGGAATTGACAGACAACAGAATAGTTGTCCTAGGAATGAAATTGATAGTCACTGTAATAGGAATATGTTTAGCTTATTGGAAGGTCAGGAATAATTCTGATAACATATCAGCAAAATAGAAGGCATTAAGTAGTTCACTTGGCCCATACAATTGGTCAGTCCACTAGGTCTATTCAGCTCGCCCATCTTGTGGGGTCTGCTTTGCATTGTGCAGTTCGCTTGGTTCATCCAGTTCTCCTATCGTTCCCCATTTGCTCAGCTAGGACAAGCCATTCCTCCCATTCAACTTGCCTCAAATTACGAATTTCTCGAGTAGTTGAATGGTGTAGGAATACATACTCTTCAGATATTGAAATAGTGATAGGGTTTTTTTGGGGGTTGAATGGTGTAGGAATACTCACTCTTTGGATCTTTAAATAGCAGAAATAGATTTTTGGAGGGGAACGACACGAGGAACAACTACGAATGATGTTTAAAGGATATAACTCCGTGTGAATTGAATTGATATTCCAAACTTATTTGTTTAACCAAACATAGGAAAACTTATCCATGGGAATTCATGAGACCAAAATGATTATTCTTGTCAATCAAATGCACAAATCCATGAGAATTGATTTGTGCATTTGGTTCACTGAATAGAAGAGATATAGAATAACATAGTCATTTTTAGGGAATAAGTAGATAAGGGATACTTAACCAATAAGATATATGTATTTTTTTTTGTTTGATTATGAAATGAAATAAATAGAGAATAACTATCTTTGCGTTATTGGTAAAAATACCTGGTTAGGAAATGAAATAAATAAAGAATAATTATCTATATGATTGATTGGTAAAAATATCATAATGAATACAGAAAACTTGAGGAATAATTTTTATAAAAAGATTTCTCCACAAATATTTTTTATGGCTCATCTTGCTCGTGCTATTTGTTTCGTCGGCCTAGCCAACTTGTCCAGTATGATCGACTTGTTTGGCTATGCTGACTCCTTATTTCAACCTGCCTAATTGATTTGCCCATCTCAACTGAACCATTCAGACCGATTAGATTGACCCATTCACATCTGACGCATTAGATTCACATTTGATCAATCCGATTGGACCGTGCAACCAGACTGGTCTGCATCTTACTGCCAATCAGACCCACCAAATCGAATGACCCAATTGGATACTCTGGACCAACTGACTTGATTGGATCCATTAGACTGACTGGCCGGTTCAAACCCGTCGAACCAATTACACTGACAAGCCCGATTGAACTTATCAACCCGTGAGGATGGACTGAGTTATCTGGGCTGTCTGATCCAGTTGGCTCAATCCGAGTGTCTTGATTTCCCTTGCTTTGAGCCTTTGACTTTTTCTTAGTTATCTGTTATTTTAGCTCAACTTTCTTGGGCTGAACCCCTTTTGGGAATAAAACATTCCAAGATTTTCATTTTAAGACTTTTTGAAATACATGGAATGGCTGAACCCATTTTAGGAACAAATCTTCCTAGATCTTCATCTCAAGACTTTTTGAAATGTTAGAAATGTATGTGTTGTAATTTTACTCCCAAAAGAAATCGCATTCACTGAGCCTTAGATAATTTAAATTTGCTTCTAAAGCAGAGAAACAAAGTTCTTTATACAGCAATCACTTCCTTGATTATATGGATTTATCCTTGATTATTATTTTTTTTAACTAATAGGTGATTGAGCAACATGCAAAGTTTGACATGCTCCTTAAAGTTAAGAATGGAAGCAAGGAGGTGAAATTTAAGGTCGAGGTCCACAAGAATCTGGAAGGTAACTTTATTTTGAATCGGATGCAACAGGAGAATTAGGAGCTCAAAACTGAATAACCAAAGTACTCGCTACAAATAAATAGTCATGTAACGACTTTGGGTGATATTTGGAAAACCTGTTTTACCGCAACTTGCTCGTAGTGTTTGTGAATGCCTTCTGAACTTTGTTGGTACTACTAAAAAGTAATAGCAGATGGAGAATATATGCGCTTGTACAGAATGGTTGATTGTGAGTTTGCCTGCTGCATCTTTGAAGATAGTCATGCAATCATCAAGTCAAACAGTAGGACGTCTCGCATTCAATGTGCTCTGGCGAAGTTAGTTCTGGTAAAATAATCATTAAGTTTGCCATTATATTATTTTCTGATTGCTGCAAGATAGTGAGACTTAGATAATATATATGGCCATCACATTGAATTCCTATAGAAAAAAAATGGGAAGCAAGATATCCGCATCATAGAATGAAATCCTCAGTGGAGTGTTGCAACTGATGCGAGAGCCCTTCGTGTGATGATGAAAGAAGATTAAAAAAACATATAGCAGCGTAATTAATGGATAAATATATCTGTAAGGGCAACTTTTAATGGACATCTAGGACATTAAGATCACCGCTGTGCTATTGATTTCGAGAATTTATGCATGTCTTTCCATTTACATTTTGAGCAGATTTGACCGCTATACTATTAAAAGCTTGCATTTATGAAGGTTGAATAAATGTTTCATAGATATTTACATCCTAAAATGTAAACGTGAAGACGTGAAGGATTCTAGCTAAATTTCAGACGTTTCTAGATTTAGATTTTAAATAGTACAAGGCCATCAAAGTGTAATAAATAGTCCTTCATATTGAGTAATGAAACCCGAAGCAGGAATTTTTAATCAACTATTCGAGTTTCAATGGCCAACCTTCAGAACAGACTGCTTCGAACTGTGTATTGGTTTTTTTTTTCTCTCTCTTTCACTGGCAAACTGTTTCGGATCGAAAAAAAGAAACTGAGAAAATTTCACTGGATGGTGAAATAAGCGTTCAAAACTGGGAAGTCGGTCCTCACAAACAATAGTCATAGTTTTAGGCCTATTAATGTCGACTGCTTTACTCTATGCCACACTCACTTTGTTGGCTGCAGCCTCGTGGCATTTTCTTCAGCTGCAGTCCAACAACGAAGTGCTTGGAATTCACATCAAGGTCTCTAGTGATTGGAACATGCATATGGATGTTTGTTTATTACGCAGTTGGAAACCTAATTGGGATTTTCCTGTTTAATTGATGTTGTTCATCCCATCTGAATACTTCCTTCCCTGTTTTCAGTTGTCAACCACATCTTGATCTCTCCTATAAATATATGTATGGAACTAAGAGATTAGCAGCTCTAACTCAAAAGCAGTCTCGAGTTTAGAATTGGAAGAAACTTCCATCGAACAAGAATACATCATCTTTAATTACAAGAAGCACCAACACCCATGCATTGACGGAAAAACAAACACATTTGCAGACTTCAAGGTTTCCCACAGCCCAAAACAAGGAACCTGCCAACATTACTCAACCACCCTCACCAAGTTAAAGGCTGTGAAACTTCCAGCCTCCACACTGCACTTCTTTACACGTTCTCTGGCTCTGTCAAAGCCATGAGAGTTGGCTTGGAAGGATGGCTGCAAGGAAGGGCATCACTTGTTCTATAATTCTGCTGCTGCTGCTGCTGCTGCTGTTGCAGTTGCTGGTGACCTGTGGTGGTCGTGGTTGTCGCTCTGGAAGACTCAGAGGAGAGTTTGGATTCCCCACGTGGAGACCTGTTCATCATAAAAATGGAAGCTTTGGAGGAAATACGCAACAGAGAGGAGTTGAAGTTCTTGAAGAGGAGAAGAGGAGGGTGAACACTGGACCTAATCCTCTCCACAACAGATAGGGAGAGTGCTCACGCCCTCAATTTCTTTCTTCTGTTTCAGTATTTTGGATTTATCAGCCCAGAAATGACTCCAAACAGAATCATGCATGTTTTCAAATAGAGTACTCATCCCGATGCTATGGTTGTTCTTGAACTCAATGTTTTTCCTCAATTAGTTTCAGTAATTATGATCTGCATTAGAGTCGAAATTTTGTTGTGCCATGATGCAATTAAACTTGAATCAACTTAATTTTTCATAGAGGGGATGAAGTACGGCTCGTGACTGTTGATCCTACAAAAACTTGCGTCTGTCTTTACAGTGTTGGGCTTCGTCAGTCTCTTGGATCAGTGAATCAACGATGAACTTAATACAATTTATAAGACGTCAAAGATGAGAACAGTGGTGAGATATATAGAGAATATTTATTTAAAATTTTCAGTATTTTTTTAAAATAAAATGTAATTTTAACCAGAGCTAAACTTAATTCTTATAGAGAGACTGTTAAAAAAGCTCCTACTTTATGACAATAGAAAACTTTCTGATTTGCATGCCGATGCTAGCTAGATCTGGCTGCCAGAACCCAAATAGTTTCCCTCTTTTGTGTCCGTTATATTTTCCGATTCTTGCGGACACAAAAACAATCAATGTGTTCCCTTAATTTTTACTATGTCTGACAGTTCATGGAAGCTCCCGTTCCAGGTCTCGGGACAGACGAAAAACTGTAACGAACTCGAGAGGAGATCCTCTTGTCCGTAAATTGTGAAACACTCCTGGTCCACAATGATTTGCACCATTAGTGCAGATCAGATGCTTAATCAGATCACTTGGTGCGGATCATTGTGGACCAAAAAATCCTAGCCGAATGAACTCTCGGGAAAACCTGTGACGACTCCGGGGGCATAATAAATTGTTGAGCAAAACAAGTTTCTCAAATTCGAGGGAAGGTACTTGAGCGATGTTCATCTGAAACCTCATCCCAATACAAAATGATTATTTTCTAAACGGTGTCACACTAAGCACTTTAACTAAAGTTAATTCCAGCAGGACTAATTAAGTTGTTTATCGGCATGCAAGACAGGTGACTGAATAGTTGGTGGGGGTTGTCGATCCATTACTGACCTTGAAAACCTTTCTAACTCAACATCCTCAATTACTTGGACTACATCCTACCTGCCATGGCAATCTTCCCCATTATGTTTAATTTCATCACGTTAGATATATATTTATATTGCATTTTCGGAGTACAACAAGAAACAAATAACTGGGTGGGTTCAACTATATCGTAAATAAAGGTGCTCCAGCCACATTATCTGATCAAAAGCAATAAAAGGACGAAGGCATGCACCATGTGATTTGTCTTCGCCTTTTGGGGGCATGCAAGTGTCTGTTTCAGTAAGGCAGGAACCTTCCAAGTTTGTGGTGCTTGGCAACATACATGGCACTGCTTTGTGTTTGCATTTCTCCGATACAGAGAGTTCATCTACAAACCACAAATTCTTGCTATATAGCGCAAGCTCTCGCCGCAAGTGAATTGTGTGTTCGTGTGTCAAGAAATTGAAAACATGTTCCGTGTCCTCAATCATTTATCTGCAGCATGCGTTGCTAGCTCCTTGCATCTCTTTTTTACACAGTTAGTGTATCTTCTCGTCCGGCTAGCTTTTACCTTTCATCAGGGATGATGGCACATGAGCTCACCTTGCCTGGGAAGCCTCCTTGCGCACCTTCAGCTTTTGTGCTCGGCAAAACTTAGTGGACGTCTGAAATCAAATGATGTCCTCCACGCTCCTGACATTTCTTCTCTTTTCTCTTTCTCACACACTCTCTCACTCTCTCTCTTCCGTGAGAAGCTCAGCTTTGCCTTTCCCTGTTCACTCTGTCGAAGATTTAATATTAAAGACTGCTCCTCTCCTTGCTCTTGGTACAAATCTTAACAATGAACCCATCGTCTTTTTGGATAGTACATATTGGTAATTTACAAGTGTCTCTCTCGCCATTAGTTGCAATCACGGATGATTATCAGTTATTAGTGTAAATTGTTAAGACATGGTGAGATATACTCGGACATATAGAGTTTCGACCTCAAGACTTCGTATGACAACCTCTCGTAACTTAATCATTGCACCGCCCTGAGGGAACTATCCTAGCGCAGCTTCTACGGCACTTTGGTTCAGGCGATTTGCACGGTGAGATATATGATTTGACGTGGACGATTACTAGAACAATTCTACGCATCTACACTCTAAATCAAGATCAGACTTTAAAAAATGTTTCCTGTACCACCATTTGATTGAATGCCGCAATTAACAGACAAAACATAGCTAGCCGTTGGAGAGGCGTAAACCATGTTCAATTAAAACGGTGGTACAACATCTCCATAGAATATTTTGTCATTGGATGCCTACTTGAAGTTGCACAGGAACACTACGTGGGCGATGTCTCCTTAGCCAGTTCCATCAATAATTGATACCTCCGCACTTTACTGGCTTTATAGTTTCCAGCGACAGCAAAGCTAATCCGGACACCCCATCCTCCCCTCCATTTGGGTCGCCGGCCCTCGCCGATTCCTTCTCCTGGAATTTCGGGCATCAGTTTCTTGTTCTGTCTACAAACAAATTGTTTTGTTGGGTGGCGTTTCCGTAATTTCGGATGCTGCCAGCATAAATTAAGAGCCCTGCTTCCGCTACACTCTCCGCCTCCGTTCTGAGAACTCGCGAAGGGCGTCAGAGCCGATGGGAAACGTGGAAACGGCGCGCGCGTCTTCGTCTCGCCGTGAGGTTGGATCGGGAAACCGCCCGAACAGCATCGGTTGCATGTCCGGCGTCTTCCATTTCCTCTCCCGTCAACACAACCGATCTCGCAGACGCATCGCCTCCGGTAGCAACCGTAGTACTGCTCCTTGCTCCGCCGCCCCCTTCTTCTAGCTCCTTCGTCATTAATTATCATGCGGTTCGCCGTTGTGCTGCAGTTAAAAGGAAGGAGAACCCCAGCGCTCCGCCTCCCCCGCCGGAGGCCGCGGCCGAAGGCGCGAAGAAAATGCGGCACTCCAGAGAGTCGCCGAGGAGTCCGGCGATCCCGCAGGAGATCAGGCGAAGAAAGCCGGTCTCCGCGTCGCCGGACAGCCCCCGTACCCCTCCGGCGCTGGTGGCGCGGCTAATGGGTCTCAACGACGCGCCGCCACCGGCGGCGGCCGCGGACAAGCGGAGGGAGTTGCTGCGGGCGCTGGAGAAGTGCGACGAGGACCTCCAGGCGCTGACGCGGATCATCGAGGCGATCCGATCGGCGGAGATCCAGGCGGATGCGGTCGTCTCCACTGCCGGGAAGACGGCAGAGCGGCTGCTGGAGATCGAGACAAGCGCCGGGGACGCGAAGAGCGACTGTAACGGGGAGCAGCCGAGCCCCGTGTCGGTGCTCGACGCGATATCGTCGCCTAGGTATCGGTCCCGGTCCCGGTCACAACGTTCCCAAGAGGGTAGGTAGCGGTCCGCGTTGATGAAAATTTGTCGGCGTTGCAAAACCGGTAGTCACGCAAACTTTTCACGAATCTTAATGCAGATGACGAAGGAAGCCCGGCCGACGAATCTCGGATCGTGAAACCCTCCCGCATGGCCGTTTTTCATACGGGTAAGTCTATCCTGGTCTCATCAGCTACATAAGTTACATATTAATGTGATCAGTAGTACAGAAAATGCCAATAATCATAAGAAGGCGCACGAGGCCACACGACGCCGGAACCTAATGGAGCCAATGCCGAGCGGTCGGGTCACGGCGGAGGACTTGGGCGGTGATCGGCCGTCGTGGTGGCGAGCAGGGAGGAGGTGTGCGAGCCGGGCGATGGAGGAGAGCGTGGGTGAGGTGTGGGAGGAGGGGGCGGAGAAAGAGAGGTGGGAGCTGGGCCGGGTGAGGACTTGTTTGGAGTCTCACTTGCTGGGGGAGTTGGTGGAGGAGCTCGTGGTGGACCTCCTCGGCTTGTGTTGTAAGCTGTCGTCGCCGCCTAATTGCCGGAAGAGGCTTCGCTTCGAGTCCTTGTCCACAGAAAGCTTTTGAACGCCAAACTATGTAATAAAAAAAACCAAACCAGTGTGTGTACAAATTGCCATAACTTTAGCCTTTGTCCCCCCCAAAAACACTGAAAAGAAGCGTCGCTTTTGCTTTTATGTACTGTGAGGAATGGGGTGTGCAAGGACTGGTGTTGCTATAATCTTCGTTCTTCAGTGTATGGGTTTGAAGCAAGCAATGGAGCTAAGACAATTTAACATAAAACATACACAACATAAGAACCAATTCGCTTAGTTTTCATGAATGTTCAGAATTTTAGAGATAATCCAAAAACAAATATCCATATGCAATTCATCTGTTCGCTACTGAACCTAGCTAGGCCCCTTTGCATGAGATGTAATGTTGTCTTTGCCTTCGCGAAGTTTTTCTAGCATGGGAAGAATCTGTGTCATGCTGAGCCTGCTCTTGGGATCTAGATGTAAGCATTGCAGGGCAAGAAAAGCAATAATCTCGGCTTCCTTCTTAGAGTAGCGACCCCCCAATCTTATGTCCATGATCCTCAACATTCTTCCTTTATTCTTCAGGAATGGCTTCGCCCAGTCCACAAGAGTTTCCTCGGAAGCTCCACTGTCTTCGTCCACTGCTCGCCTTCCAGATAGGAGCTCCAACAATAGAACTCCAAACGTGTATATGTCACTCTTCAAGCTCAAGTGACCTGCCACATACACTAGTATTCAATGGTCTGAAAAAAAATGAGAAGAAATAATCCTATGAAAGAAACAAACATTATTATTAAGGTTACCAAGGAGACGTACGAGGTCATTGGCTGCTGGATGGCTTGGTTACCATGAGACGATAGGAAAATGGTAGTTGACTTAATTTACTGAACCTTATCAGAGACCACATAATATTGAAATTTGTAACAAGAAGATTTTGAGCTTGGTTTCTGAGTATTGCAATTGTATGAAATATGTGGTCTTTCAGTGATATAATTTATATCTAGGAGCTAGGATACCAAAGTAGAGGCATAACTATTTATCTTTCACTAAAAAAACACTCAATATTAGCGACGGAATTTGTGATGGCCTGTAAAGCGGTTGCAGATACAATATTATCCGTCACTATAATATAGCCGTCGCAAATAATAGCGACAGAATATAAGATTCCGTTGCCGTTGCTATTCTTTACAATGACGTATAAGTAGCCGACAACCCTTTTTCTGTTGCTAATCCGTCGTAATTACTTTCTAGTGACGGAAAAGGTCTGTCGCTAAAACTGGTTTTTTTTTTATTATTTTTTTCTTTTTAGTGTTTGTGGAGAACATTTACATTAGGAGTGCTGATTCTGGCAGCGAAATTTCGCAGCGAAATTTCA
>JBBPFP010000067.1:703266-716379 GCA_037974795.1 Kaempferia galanga | reverse complement strand
AATAATTTATAAAATCAGTATTTTTTAAATATAAATGGGAAACCAATCTTTGATTAACTTAATGGCCTTCTGTGACTCCTAAAATATTGTAGTGTTTTCGGAAAAGAATGAAAAAAAGAGAGGAAAATCTAACGACCGAGGACGACTAATGAATCCGAGTACAAAGATAGATTAGACCCCATCACATCGACCATCTCCCTTCGAGGAAACAAAAAGTCTGATGTTTACCTTTTTCTCAAGATTCTTTAGAATGCATTGGAGTAGTTTAATTTTGAGTTTCTTTTAAATTGAACAATAATAAATGTATAGTATAAATTGACAATAATAAATTTTTAAATATGTAAAATAAAAATTTAAAAAAGAATTTTTTCTAAACAATGAAAGGAGGATAAAATGGGAATGCAATGTGTAACTGTAATATTATGTAAATTAAATATTTAAAATGTGAAATTTTGAAATCTACATGTGTGATTTAGTAAAATATCGATATCATATATATAATTTTTTTAAAAAACATTTAACTTATATTAGTTTTTTTTTAAAAATATATAAATAAAATAGTAAATTAAACCTATGAAAATAACTAAATTCAATCTTATTTTTTTAACTATGAATAGGTCGAGTTCTCACAATAATATATCTTATTAAATAATATTATTTATAAATTTAAGTTAATGATAATAATAAAGGGGCGAAAAAATCTAGAATGTTTACCCACTCAAACGACCCTACCCGAAGTCCACCGCACCTACAGCTGTATCCTCAGCATCCCGACCACAATCCAGGACCAACCTGGCAATCCGTGTGACGCGTCCCGACAGCGACAGAGTCTCCCTTCGCGCCACCCAAATATATACCAACTCGCCTCCCACACTTGCCGCCACCACCGGAAAATTAATCAAACTAACTGATCAAACCGCAAATGGACAGCGACTCGCTCGACTCGCCGACGCTCCCCCGCCAATCGGCGTCCGACGAAGAAGTCTGCTACGCCACGGTGTCATCTGCGCCCCCGAAGCGCCGGGCGGGCCGCACCAAGTTCCGGGAGACACGCCACCCGGTGTTCAAAGGCGTCCGGCGCCGGAACGGCGACAAGTGGGTGTGCGAGGTCCGGGAGCCCAACAAGAAGTCCCGAATCTGGCTCGGCACCTTCCCCACCGCCGAGATGGCCGCCCGCGCGCACGACGTGGCCGCCATTGCGCTCCGCGGCCGCGCCGCCTGCCTCAACTTCGCCGACTCCGCCTGGCTCCTCCCCTCCCCGGACTCCTCCAGCCCCAACGACATCCGCAAGGCCGCCGCGCGCGCAGCCGAGGCATTTCGACCCAACTCCACTCCCTCCACCGCCCTCGCCCCTGCCGCTGCCGCCGCCGATCCCTCAACCTCACGGGCCCATGCGGGGCCGTCCTCGACGCCCGCCAGAGACCCGCTCTTTGACGACGGCGACATCGATTTCGGGATGCAGGAATACCTGGACATGGCGGAAGGCTTATTAATCGAACCTCCGCCGCCGCCGGTACCGGCCAATGACGAGGACTACGACGACGTGTCCCTGTGGAGCTACTCCATCTGAAGAGTACTTCTTGGATCCTCTACTTACCACCACTGCACACACGCACTGTAGCATAAATAAAAACAGAGTGTCTTCAGTGACAGAGTTCAGTTTGGATTCTTATAATTTGGAAATCCAAACATTGTAATGCTTGTCGTGACCGGGTCAATAACGGTTCGGTCGGTATTTTCCTCTACTGGTAATACTTGTCACAGCTGAAGTTCTCTGCTTCGTAAGCCGCAACATCCGCCCCAGTAACCACGGGTACGATCCATGGCTGTCCAACTTAATAAATTAGGGCAGTGGAACACGTATTGATTCCGAGGGGGATGATCTGGAAACAGTTAGATTCCGTTGCGGTTAGACAGTTTCAAAGGGATTTATTTGTAGTACCCAGATTCGCGAAGGAGGTTGTAGATTTCTTTGTTTTGTCTTTTTATGGAAAGGGTGTCTCAGATTCAGTCAACTCCGTTTGGATTCTGTCTGTCCACTACGTCTTAACAGCTCATCACAAAAGAGCCGCGTGACAGGAACGAGAATGGTGGGGAAGTCAAAATAAAACACTGGGAACCGAATCGATTTTTCTTTTAAAAAAGGGAAAAAAACATCAGACTGTGTTTTTTCTATTTCTTTTTTTAGCAACTTTACAAAGATGGGCGAAAGAATATAATTGGCATTAAAACATGAATTTCTTTCATTATTTTTTAAGATTTAAATTAACTAAATTTCGAATTAACAGCCGAGTCTCAATTTCGAAATTTACATAGTTACCAGGTCAAGGACTACATTTCCATCGTTCCATAGTTACATAGTTCTTTTGGTAAATCTGGCCCTTATCTTACAGAGATGGTTAGAGAAATGACCCAAGAAAGCAACCATTATAAGATTGGCTGGTGAGGTTTCATCAATTTCGAGTTTTGCTACCGTGAAATAATAGTTTTTGCTCGTGGACATTTTTCTTTCTTTCTGATTTATTTTCATTTGAAATCTCTCTGGATTAGTCATCTTGTGGTTGCCTTTGTTATAGAATAGAATACATACCACGATACAAAAAATAAACTCAATCATGGTCTGTGAGATGGCAAAGGTTCATATGGAACAACATATTTCCCTTTTTTCCCTTTTGTTCTGACAAATTAAGTTGTCAATAAAGTTTAGCTACTCCAGGCTGAATAAAGCATAAGACGATGCTGAAGATGCCTTTAATCAAGAAGCTGAAATGCAACTGGTTAAGTGCAGTTTAGTAAGTCGTAGATGAAATGGTCATTTGTAGAACGCTTGCTACTAATTACATTGAATGAAGAGTAGTAACCATCAATATATCAAGTCATTTGGCTCAATTATTCGTTTGACACATTTGATTTTTTTTTTTTCAACCAATCTGGTCGACTTAATTTACTTAACCAATAAAAAAAGTATTTATTTATTTATTTTTACTTGGAAAAAATAAAGACTGAAGTGAGAAATATAGGGGGAAATGTATTTTGATAAGCTACGTGTGAAATTTGGCCTAACCCTGGAAAGTGTACGATAGTGTTCCCAAGAAATGCCCAGTCTACTAAATGTCATAACCGAGGATGATTAAAGATAACAAATATACTGATAAATCAAAATGGATAGTTCCAGACAATTAATTTTCAAACATTTAAAATGCAGGTTCCGCACAATATGGTCATCTTAAATCACAGCACACCCCTAACAAAGAGTCATTTTTAAACCCACAGTTTGATACACAAATAGTATATATTTAATAAAGTTGTATGTGGGCAATAAAGAAGACTTGGGTTAAGATTTTGTCAACTAATTTTCTACACAAATATTTCATACATTTGGACCAACGAACCAAATACTCTCCGTTGAAATCAAGTACCATTGTTCACCCATATATGACTAAAAAAACCAATGAAAAAAGAAGACCAACCGCATTAGCAGAACAATTCGATTTTCTAATGTGCCAAACATGTCAATGCAAAGCGAGAATAGTAGAGTTTAACATCATGACAATCTCACAGCTCGACTCAACTTAAAGTAAAGTTTTCACTTAACATGGAAAAATAAATTTTCTTGTAGACCAGGCAGAATGAGAGATCAAGAGCTCAAATCATTGAGCTCAAATCATTTCTTAACTCTATCCTGCTGGGAAGATCCTCCGGACGAAGATGTAAATTGGGGCACTGAGAAACGACAATCTTTGAGAGCTTAGGAAAATTATCATCTCCGAATTTGCACAGCATGTTCAAATCAGGCATGTTTTCGATCGCAAGAGTCTCCAGAGATGGGAACCCCTTCATGTTCTCCAAGTTTCTCAGTCTCTTCATCCCTTCTATATGCAAGCGCTTGAGCTTAGGTAGCTGCCCAAGCGATGGCAAGGATTCACACTCTCCTGAGCAAGACAGCCTCACCATTTCTAGACTCGAGAAACCACTGTTCTCCAGCCAATCTGGAAATTTGCTTCCGGGATAATTCAAGATCCACAGGCATTTGAGATACTTATATGGCTCTAATCCATCGGCAACTTCCTTGCAGATTTCGGCACCTCGTTGCACATTAGAGGTGTCACTGCTCCATCGCAGCATCAGTTTGTCAATCTGCTTCTTCCCTCCCAAATTAGCTTCACGGGCATCACTTGCATTAGTAATGTTTTCAAGCTTGCAGATGCAGAGCTCTCCTCGAAGATCCAAGTTCTTTAACTCCCTTAGGTTGCAGCCATCCCCATCCACATTGGTCACGGTGAATCTGGACAATGTCATCAAAGAAGTCAAGCGATCAACTCCAGTAGGCATGAAGCTCAAATCGTTAATCTGTTCCCAGTCAAGTTGCAAACCCAGATGCCTTAGGTTGACTAAGTTGCTTGTCCCTTGGGGTAAGGAGGAGAGGCTGGAGCAAAAGTTGAGCTCCAAAGTCTGCAAATTGTACAGGTCCTCAACTGACTCCGGCAGCTCTTTGACACTGGTTCCAGAAAGGCCAAGATATCTCAGGTGAACTAGCTTGCCAACTGAATCTGGCAAATTTTCTATACCACTGTTGCTCAGATCCAAAAGCCGTAGGTATTTTAATTTGTCAAACAGATCTTTTGGAATCCCCACCACATCTATCTTAGATTCATTGAAAAATTTCAGCGCCCTCAAGTGCTCCTGATGGTATATTTTCTCAAACACTATTGGTGCATGCTTTCGATGAAGTAATGCATAACGAAATTGTCCAAACGAAGGATTCAACCCATTGTCTTCCATGACCAGTAATTCGTGCTTAGACAGTAGGCGTGCAAGATCATGGATCAGATTGGGCATTGTGTACTTGCAAACAGTTCCGTTCGAACAAGGTTTGGTGGAACGCTCGAAGAAGGACATCCACAGAAGGTAGTCAAAGAGCCTGCTACCAATGGCTTCCAGTGGTCGCCTTCCATTTTGCTCAATCAAACCTTCTGCTATCCACATCCTCACCAGCTGATCTTTGTCAAACTCAAAATTATCTGGAAAAATAGAGCAATAAGTAAAGCACCGCTTCAGTTGGTAGTTCAGGTGATGGTAACTTATCATGAGACTCGGCAAGATTGGACTAGTGCTAGAGTTTGCCGAGACTTCCAGAGCTAGCATTTCATTGAGGACGATCTCCCAGTTGTCGACACTAGTTTCGGAGCTCAAGAGTTTGCCGAGTGAGATTGCGGCAAGAGGCGAACCCCTGCACCTGTCCACTATTTTTTCACCAATGTCTTTTAATTGATCGACGTCCTCTTTAAGATGGGGAAATGCGAAAGCATTGAACAGTTTGAGACAATCATCCATCTCGAGACCCTCTAAAAATATCGGAGGCATGTTGGCTACCCGCCTTGATACTCCTTCGTTTTGAGTCGTAATCAAAACACTGCTTCCTTTTGCTCCCTCTAGCAGAGGAAGACACAGAGTGTCCCAGAATTTGAAGTCTTCCACCCAAAAATTGTCCAGCACGAGCAAGAATTTCTTGTCCTTGACAAATTTCTTGAGACGATCTTGCAGGTGGTTTAGGCTTGGAAGCTTGCAAATTTTCCCGGTTATCCCCTCGATGATCTCTTTAGTGGCCCTTACGGTGTCACACATTTTTGGCAAGGACACCCATATCGTCATTTCAAAGTGCCGCTTGACGCCGCTGAGAGATCCACCACTTGGGTTTGGAGAAGCCTCCTCGCTCTCGGAGAAATGTTGGAAGACAAATTGGGCCAGTGTGGTCTTACCGATTCCGGCGCTGCCGTAGATGGCCATCACGCGAAGACGCAAGTCCGAATCGGCTTTCAGGTCGGCCACAATCGAGTCGCGCTTTTTGCTCCTCCCGACGATCCTCGATACATCCAAAGATGCAGCGGCCGGAACAAAGACCGCCATGCTCGAGCCCTCTTCTCGCCGCTTCCCATCGGAGGGTTTCAATCGAAGATTCCTCCGGCTATCGTAGATCTCGTCGAGTCTACTCTGGATCTTGTCGATCTCCGTCGCAATGTTGTAGCCCGTGACGAGGCCGGTGTCGACGCCGAGAGAGGAGATTGGGATGTCGTACCAGGATCGCTTCCGTTTGCGGGAAGGAGCTTCCTTGGCGCGCTTGAAGACGGCGATATGGGTCTGAAAGACGTCGAGAAGGTCGTCGGCGTCGAAGCCGACAGTCTTCAGCTCGCGGAGCCAGCGCTTGACGGATTCGTCCTCGATGTGGCGGCGCTCTTCTGCGTCAACGAGAAGGGATTGGATCCGCTCGTGGGTTCTCCGAAGCTTGGCGATCCCATCCTCGAGGCCTCTGAGGCGGGATACCTCGGAGCAGGCCTTAGTGAGCAGAAATTCGACGACCTTCTTGACCAACTCCGGGAGGCCGAGTTGTTGGAGGACGGTGATCCAATCCATGGCTAGGGTTGAGGAGATGAGCGAGATCACAGAGAGGAAGGAAAGAAGCAGGGACGACGCGGATTGACTCCACTTTAAACATAAAGTAGAAGTCTACGGTCCGTAGATAAAATCTCCTCCTTAAAATTCCCTCAGTCCACCGCAGCCGGCCGAAGTCGCTGGGTTAATCAGAACTATGCGCTGAGGGAAGGTAACTCAGGGGATCGCCGTCCGCATAATCAACATCGGAATCCAGCAGCAGGCTTTCTTCGGTTGTGATCTGAGCTGTGTGCGACGAGTAGAACACGGGTATAGAAAAATTTGAGAACAGAGAGAGAATTTGATCAGGTCTATCGATGCGACGTGCGAATAAATTAAGGGACAGGAACGTGCGTCGAAACTGGAACTGATGAGAAAACATAATTATGCGTAGTTGGAATTTGTCGACGAGCCATTTAAGTATACAAATCCAGTTTTCATAGGAATGGGCACTAACTGACCGTGATTCAAATCATTCAATCAAGCTCTTGAACATTTGGTTCGTCACATTCTGCTCATCTTTTTTCATTGTTAGTACAACACACATTCTCCAGTCTGTAACTCTCATCTTGTCCTCGTCGCCCAGCAGATGAGATATTGCCAACATATAGATTTGGGATTTAAATTTCAGTGTAGCAGAGGTAAATACTTTTCTTATGTGTTAGTCAATATTCCAAGTGTTAGTAGTCACCTATAATTTACCTCCTTCGTGTTAACCTTGGAACTGATTGACAGAGGCACTGAGAGCGAGTGGCATTGTCTTTTACCAACACGACAGCGATATATCTTCCGTACCGTTTAACTTCAACCCAAATTGATGAATCCAATAAAAACATGTTCCTATTTTCAGTTCCAGCTTGCACCAACCCTACAACCTTTTTTTACTCCTATTTTGGCATGACATGTCAGACCCATGAGGTCAAACGAATGGGCTGGCCCATGACCTACTCTGACTCAACGACCTGTTTTGGGCCTGACCTTGACAATAGCACGCATAGGGCAGTAAGTGCTCAGCCCACGCTCGAAACCGGCAGGGGCTGGATTTGAATATCTATGTTTAAAAATTTATTACTTTATCAAATTAATATTTGATAATATTTTTATAATTAAACAGGGACTAAAGTTGAACAGTATCAACCAATATGTTGAGTCGAGGCCTAATTTGTTTAGAAGTTATGGATATTTCTATTGATAAATAAATCTGTAAAAAAAGAGAGTAAAATCTCTCAATTTTAAAAATTACTTTTTGGTTAGTATTATGGCAGACCTTATTTGAAAATTATCAAATTAATCTAAAAAATTATTTGTTATAAATGTCATTTTAAAAATAAATATAGATCTTCTTTTGTCTATTTTAATTTTTTTTTTATAATTTGTAAAATTCTGTATTCTTTCTACTTTTTCAAACTTTTAATATTATTTATTTTATATATAGATTTTTTTTTTAAAAAAAAATAATTTTTGTTCTAATAAGCTTGGGCTCATGCCTGGATTGCTCGGGTTTGAGACCTAGTTGCTTGGGAAAGGCACCTTGCCTCCTAGACACCACACCATGTCCTGAAGGGCAACAAGCCAGCTCATACTCACACGGGTATGGGTCAATATGACCAATGGCGAAGCCACGTTATGGTTGATCAGGGCTTCCAAGGTAATTATATAGATTATATCCTTCCTTTATTGACATAGCGGGCATGGTCTATTACCTAAAAGTCATTACTTGAACATGATTAAATAACATAATTTTTTATAGATAATTAATAAAGATTATCAATAATATATAACTTACAACCGATCATCTCTAAATGTGATATGTCATGCTCAACCTAGCTAACACAATAGTTAGACAAACCAATATCTAACTCATGTTATGCCCGAACAACACAATAGCTACTGGTCTCTACTAACACCTCAACAAACTCTACAATATGTCAAAGGGCTAGTCGTACGTAGCATGAGTTACCTGCCCCTAATCCTAATATCATCTGAAACCCTATGCATGAAAGACGACAAGAGTCAGGGGCGTTAGGGGCGAGCAAAGTCATCTTTTGCCACCACAAAAACGACAAGAGTTGAAAGGATTCTCTCAGTGCTATAAAATGCCGATCGATCATGTTGCTTTGGCATGTGATCGTGTCTCTCCAGCGGTAGCAACGACTCCTAATTGTCATAACCCTAACTAGCTAGGTGCCAATAGCAAGATCAAACGAACGTGCCCCAGTCCCACTATTACAAGATCGCGTAGGCATGATGAATCGGCTTCTCCAGCACTGCAAGATCGTGCAGACACAATGAATCGGTGGGTCTCCACCGCGGAGAGGTGTTCGTTCGTCACCGGTGCCGTTGCTCCTCGACCGTAAGCGAATGTTACGTTGAATTGATCCTGATGATCTCAAAGCTTTACCTTGAAGCGCGGATGGTAAAGAAAAATGAATCACGGGGAGAGTAATTAAAGCAAAAGAATTGGATGCCGTATTATCTTTTAAGAGAATTGAAAGGATGTGAGATTTAATTTTAACAGTCTTACAATTAAAATATTAAAAATTATACTAAAATTGTATATTAGTTTGCTTTTTTTTTTGCCGATAAACCTATCCCATCCTGTAGTGAATCGTAATCCATATTCTGTTAAGCACTAACATGGCAGAGTGTCCACTCAATCCAACTCAAACAAGTAAAAACACCTGATAGACCTTTTAATATAAGAAAACTCTACGCGAGTGAAGGCAGAAACACTTAACTACTCCCCGAGTCAAGTAAACTTCACTTGGCGGCGGCGGCGGCGGCGGTGGCCAACTGTTGGTCGCGGTAGTAGCCGAAAAATTCCACCGCCTTTTCTCGCGGTGGCAGGTTGTCCCTGATCACGGGAACGCGGAGGAAGTCGTCCATCCACGCGGCGAACCGCGGCAGCTTCTTGGCGTCCACTGCCGTGAAGCCGGCGACCTCCTCCGATATCCCCAGCCAGAACGCCATCCATCCGACGGCCAAGTCTGCGAACCCAATCTCCTCGCCGCCGAAGAACTTCTTTCCCTCGAGCTCCTCGTCTAACCTCTGCAATTGTTCTCGTAATTGCTCGATTGCTTCCGACCGCTCCTCCCCCCTCCCGAAGAAAGCTTTCCTCGTCGCTTCACGACACTGCAGCACAAGTTTAACCGATCAAGATCTCTAATAATTACAGAACTTATTCGAATCCAAAATTTATTTATTTTTGACAAAAACAAAAAAAACGAAGAAATTTTCTTCGGCGAATTTAGCCCAGAAGCGCGCCGAAGCACGATGGTAGGGGTCTCGGGGCAGCAGCAGCGGCGTCCCCAGCCACGTCTCGTCGATGTACTCGAGTATGAGGAGAGAGTCGGAGATGGCGCGGCCGCAGTGGAGGAGCACGGGGACCTGCTTGTGGATCGGGTTATGGCGGAGCAGGGTGGCACTCTTGTTGTCGAGGTCTTCCTCCACGTACTCGTACTCGATGCCCTTCATCTGCAGCCCCCACTCGACGCGCCGCACCGACGGGCTCGCCCACATCCCCAAGAGCTTCACCTCCGCAGCCGCCGCCGCCACCATGGCAAACCTCACTGGCTCCCGCAGTCTGTTGCAGGGGATCTAGATGCAAGACGGCGCTTAACAGTTGGAGAGTTGAAGAGCCGACGGCAGATAAAGTTGGAGCAACCAGACAACTCAAAACAAGTCTTTATCACAGAAATATTTTCAAAATTTTAAGATCTTCGGCCATAAAAGTGATGTGGTAGAAGATCTCTTTTACTTCAGTTTCATCGATCCAATGCTAGTCCATCCAAATTTGAACGGAATACTGACCAAAGATCTGTCAGTAGAGATGTTGCAAAATATACGTATCTTTGAAACGATCGATCGATCTATCAATTTGACGTCGAGTTAGCGGTGGTAAATCATCTGCCTTCCCGTAGTCGAAAGGGCAGCCATCGTATTCACAGGTCCATGCTGCAACATGTCAGATTTATACACGGGTCTTGTTTGGCACATGCTATTCTTGTCCGATATTATTATTATTATTATTATTATATACAGATGCAAATGCGAATCCTATGGAAGTCATTTTCAGTATTTAGCTTTTTTTAAGATTAATTTCTTAATTTTGTCAAAAATTACTCCAATTTAATTAATTTTACTTCGTACTATATATGATAGCAGTTTCTAGAAATTTGCTAAAATAAGAATATTTTATACTGAAAAATGGGTTCCGATGAGAAGCTAAACAAATAAAAATATAAAAAATTATTGATGTCCGTTAATTTTCAAAATATTTTAAATGAAACATATTCTAAATTTCACTGCTCTCGTCCGTTATCCAAGACTCGGCGATTTGACATTTATTCTTCTTGAAACGAAACATTTTGCAACAGTAGGAGAAAATTTATCTCTTTAAAATTTTCAATCTTTATATACCATCATTCTCTATTTTTTTCACAGTAAATTAATTTGCGTTATAAAAAAACATAGATGAAGCTTGTAATTAACTATGATATAAAAATCATTTTATTATCTTTTAGGTGCAAATTCATTTTATTAATTTAAGGACCAAACATATCTAGGGTAATTGGGTTATATCGTAACGATTGAGATAGTTCTCGAGAAATTAATACAGTTCTTAGCTCCACAAATGCTACAGAAAGAATCTATCAAGTCAATAAAGCAGACATTTCTCATGCCACAAGTAAAATTAATGCTGCAAGTTTATGCGTTTTAAAAGGTGCCTTTTTTATTTGAACGGGACCGCCATGAAAAATACTACTATTCAATGTTCATTGCCAATTTTTCTAAAGAAAAGAAAATTGTTGGAAAAGAAACTGTCTTTATTTGTCACCTTTAACCTTAACCTTTAATTATTTGGTTTAAAAGTCAAGTGAAAAAAAAGATTTATTTTTTATAAAATTATAAAGTCATACTATATATATATAGGTCGGCTTTATTGTTTAGGCTGAAAATATCTATTAAACGAAACTGAACTGTCAAATTCATTGAAAATGTTGTGGGAAATAAAAGAAATGCCTTTTTTTTATGGTGATTAATTAATTGTTATACGTACGTGGATAAGAAAAGATCAGGAACCAATTAAATGTTGGACATAAGTTCAGGGAAAAGAAGTGGAGAGGAAAAATGTTACATTGTGAATGAGATTTTACTTCTAAATCGGAAATTTTAAGGTATTTTTATTGGGTTATATTAATTTATAAGTATTGATGTTGTGAACAAATATATGAAAAAAAACTCTCTCACGTGTGTATGCGCAGGGGTGCAAATCCAAAGCTTGAATTATACTACAAGTTGACTTATGTGCGACTACAACGTATGCACATTGAATGTGGTCGAGGAAAAATTTGCCCAAGCAAAAGTTATTGCCACCGTTCGATTGTTTGAGCACTTATTTAGTTCGCCACAAATAACCGGTACTTAGTTGTCAACATAATCTTTCCATTATATCTTAGGAAATAGACGGGGAGCATTTTATTTTAAGAAAATTGTCTCAGACGCAAACCTCAACACTCAGCTATCTCAATCTCGGTAACTCTACAGCTCACCCATGCCGTTTGAAATTATCCGCTCAAATATTAACAGATAAATTAAAGTTGAAATTGAATTTCAATTTCAATTCAGGAATTATCCCTTAAATATCCGACCAGCAATCTTCACGGTGGAAGGTTGTATAATATTAAAATCAGCTTCTTAGTATTTATAGTTTTGCAAAATTGATGTGGATTTAGTTTTGCAAAATTGACGTGGATTTTCAGATATTAGATTAATAAGTACAGCACAGCTAGCAATGAAAAATTCAACTCGAAAATGTATAACAATACAAAATTATACCAATTCAAATAATGATTAAAATCAATTACGTGTTGCATGCTAGAAACAACTTTCATTACTCATCCGGTCTTAAACGGAACGATTAATATATACTAAATTATACGGTACTGAGATGACTTGTAAGTTAATTGAGTGGAGACCATTCGAGCATATGACGTCTTGTCCTCCTAGCGCTTACATATAAACATACAAACTCTAAAAGACCGTTAGAGACCGGACCAAGAAAGGGGTCTCTGGCTCTGGTACTCCAACGCTCAAGTTATTGGGGTGATCTTAAGGGGAATGAGAACGGTAGATGAACAATGCCAATGTGTGCATACCTGCGTCAAAAACCAAAGACCTTTATTTATATTGGAGGCTCTCTTTCTTGGCACACATATCAATGCGTTACCTGCCAAAGGTAATCCGCCTCTAACACTCTTATACCTTACCTCATCTATGTGCGCTGTTTCTGTACCTGGTGTCAGAGTTGGGAGCTTCGACTGTACTTCTCGTACGATGCGCCCCCTTTGTCCTCTGACATTCTAATAGTTGGCTCGGTAGGCGCCAAAGGAGTAGGTGGAATGAACGTATTTCCCCTGAGGGTTGTTTGACCGGACGGAGTATCAAGTTGCTCAGCCAGCTCCTCCAAGATGTATGAGACTCTGCCCACTGGACTGTCTACTTAGTTGGGGAGACGCCAGCGTATGTGGCTCGGCCGACCGGGCTATCCCCACAGTTAGGGGAGCTCGGCCAGGGTCACCAACTTTTGAAGTCCATGGAGGACCTATGTGGCCGACCGAGCCCTCTAATTGGGCGGTCCTGTTGGCCTACGTTGATCATTGTATTGACTGCGCCTAACTCTGT
>JBBPFP010000067.1:653264-663383 GCA_037974795.1 Kaempferia galanga | reverse complement strand
CTCAGCCACACACTCTCTATCTTTCAACACCATAGCGTCTCAACCATAGACTCAGCCTTACTGTCAACGCTAGGCACTTGTCGTCTTGGCCACGGACTCATTCTTAGTTTCAGGACCAAATCTCTGTCTCAACGTTAGACTGTCTTGGCCATAGACTCATTCTTAACATCAGACCCCTATCATCTCAGCGCTAGACCATCTCGCTCACAGAATCTCTATGTCTCAATGCAGACCGTCTCAACCATAAACTCATTCTTAGTCTTAGCGCCAGACCCTTATTGTCTCGACCACAGACTCCCTTTCGTAGTTTGGGCCACAGACTCCCTTAGTCTTCAGATTCTTTCTTAGTTTGGGCCACAGAGTTCCTCAGCCTCAGCGTCAACTTCTTTCGCAGTTTGGGCCATAGAATCTCTCTCAATCTCAGTGCCAGATTCTCTTGCAGTTTGGGTCATAGACCCCTCTTAATCTCAACGTTAAACCTTCTTGCTGTCTCAGCTAAAGACTCCTTTCTGTCTCACCATTAGATTCTCTCACAGTTTGAGCCACAGATTCCCCACAGACATCGCTGCTTCAATCTCAACTACAGACACCTCTGTATCAGGCATCTCTACATCAGTCTTAGCTACATACATCTTTGCCTCAGCCTCATCCCGACATTGGTTCACTCTGGATCCCAACAGCGGTTCACTTCTAGTCCCGACACTGGTTCCCTCTGGATTCCAACACAGGGACTCCCTCCCAATATCAAAGCCAGTCACTGGCATGGTCTTGGTCCCTATACTGGGATCACCTTTTAGCATCAATGTGTTCCTGCCAGACTCTCTCGCAGTCTCTCGGCCATAGACTCCTTTTCCGTCGCATAGCCTGACTCTAGACTCTTTATTAGTTTTGGCGCCAGACTCTCGCGCAGTCTCGATCACATACTCCACATACTCCTCGATCCAAATTCGGCTGCGAGGGTTAGAGAGAGAGAGAGAGAGAGGAACGGGGTGCTAGTATTCAATGCAGCAATCGCAAGGTCTCCCACTCTCTGATCTGCTGCGGCTGAGTTCCGGGTCGCGTCCTAGCAGCCGCTGACGCCGTCTTTATACGGGGGAGGAGCAACTGGGGACAGAGTCAGTGGCTGGTTCCATCGCGGATCGCATAGATCTTCCGTCGCCTCTCTCCTGAACGAGTCCGGTGAGGTGGGCGACGAAGACGAGCCCCGGATCATCGAAGGTTTGGACCTCATCGGCCTCTCCCACATCTGAGTCCCAAGCGCTTTAAGATGCCGCCGATTGAACAACCCTGCAAGAAGGCATTCTCGGTTTCCCGTCCGATGGAAAAGCTTTGGCCTTTACTGCGTTTTCTGTTCCATGGATCTTTTCGTCGCTCCAAGATTGGCACAGTCTACATCTCCGTTTTTTTTGTGATATCGTTTGCTCTTTCGCCTTTATATAGCATTTTTCAAGAGAACTGAAACAATTGGATATTCCGTTTATAGGCATCGAAATTTAGACATAAGATCAACTATTTTGCTAGAGGATGGGAAAGTTAAATCTTAGCAGAGAGGTGCTAGTGTGGACTTAGTTCTTTTCCATTTTAACATATCTCTGGGTGCCTTCTTTAATCAGAATTCATTGCGTGATGGGGACGATACGAATGACTTTAGATTCGTCATGCAATTCCTTTCTCTGATTTTTCTTATCTAATTATGAATCACATAGAGCATGATTGACAATGATTTTTTCACGGAGTATGGCGAAGCCAGCCAGTATCAGATACAGGAGGTTATTGGCAAGGGAAGTTATGGTGTCGTCGCTGCTGCTATCGACACACACACAGGAGAGAGGGTTGCCATCGAAAAGATAAATGATGTGTTTGAGCATGTTTCTGATGCTACTCGCATCCTCATAGAGATTAAGTTGCTCGGGTTGCTTCGGCATCCTGATATAGTTGAAATTAAGCACATAATGCATCCACCTTCTTGGAGAGAATTCAGAGACATATATGTCATATTTGAGCTAATGGAATCAGACCTTCACCAAGTTATCAAGGCCAATGATGATCTCACTCCAGAACATTATCAGTTCTTCTTATACCACCTTCTTAGAGCTCTGAACTATATCCACACAGGTTTTTGTCCTCCTTGTCATTCTCTTGAGAATTATTTGAACTTGGGATTTGTCTAAACATGGAACATGTAACACTTTTTTTTCTTTTATTGCAGCGAATGTGTTTCATCGGGATTTAAAGCCCAAGAATATACTTGCTAATGCAGATTGCAAACTGAAAATTTGTGACTCTGGTGTTGCTCGTGTATCATTTAATGATGCTCCATCAGCTATCTTTTGGACCGTATGTCTCTGACTGTAAAAGCACATGAGTTTAAACCCAAGTTGGCTATTCTAGTGCTTGTATTTGATGTCTGTTCATTTACACATTCTTGTGTAGTCTTGAGGCATTGTTAAAGTTTGTTGACTACATTTTTTGTTGCCTTTTCAGGACTATGTGTCAACTAGATGGTATGGTGCTCCAGAGCTATGTGGTTCCTTTTTCTCTAAAGTTAGTTATTTTTTCCCCAAAATAATAGCCTCTTGTTTCATATAAAAGCTCTAATTTATATCTTTAATTCTTCAAAATAAATTACTTGATATGCATATTTATATCAGCATTCACTTCTACTGTGAACATGTGGATGCATGAGAATATTTATGCTGAACTTTTTGATTATTTTATGATATTTACCAGGGTTTCTTGTGACCTTGTTTTGACTTTCTTGCATTTAGTTTAGCTATATTCTACTCATATTGCAAAACTATCCGACGAATTTGTAGCATGTAATATTATTGTTTATGTCTTGTGTTAAAACCAATTTGATAATGACGATGGGATAAACATGGGTAAATTGGTAACGATGACGATATGTTGTATAAAAAACCAATATGAAGTATCCTGCTTTTGCTTTTTCTTCTTTTCAATGGATTGTTCTTAATTGAAGTACATCATCTCGAAAGTGATTTCTCCTCTCCTCTCCTCTTGCCTATTAGACAAAGTCAAAAAACTGGCTTGTTTGTTGTGTGATTTACTGGTCTATTCTCTGCTAAAGATGATTCACCTGGTTGATGATTGCCCTTTGCAGTACACACCAGCAATTGATATCTGAAGCATAGGATGTATATTTGCGGAAATGCTGACTGGAAGACCTTTATTCCCACGAAAGAATGTGGTCCATCAGTTGGATCTGCTGACTGATTTCCGTTGAAACCATTGCTAGGGTTTGAACAATTATCTTATGTATTTTTTCATTTCAGCTTGTACTTGTAGACATGCAATTGCTTAAAGTCACATTTCTACGTGAACAACGTGCCGAGGAATATTAGAAACTAAATTTCGAGGGAAAAAAATGAACTTGTTTTTTTGTTATTTCTGTGATTTCTGCCAATGTATCTTTCTGTTAGATTATGGTGCTCAATACGTGGTCGAACTTGATTTTCTTTTGGTACCAAGAGGCAAGATTTTGATTCATACAAAAGGACAACAGTGGCGTTGATGCTGGTGATCCTTGTAATGCCCCTGTGCAAAAATTATTGTTTTCTTCACCTCTTATCTGTATTGTGCTTGCTAAGAGATTGAATGCCCACTAAAATATACTATTTGATCGTAATTTGCATTGGCCACCATCTACAGCACATTTGCTAGTATTTTATGCTCAGCAATAAATAGTTTTGTATATTTGAGGTTCTTGATTGTATAAAAGTGTTCTTAGTTGTTATGATACAGCAATGGTAGTGAAATTAAATAGCAATCTTTATTCATGCAAAGTTAAAATAACATATAAAGTCAGTATCTAGCTTTCTTGGTAAGAGTTTTACTGGAAGAATTGAACATTTCATCTTCCATTTGAATTTCCTCATTGGAAGTAAACTCTAAATTGGCTTTCTACATTTTCTTTCTAAGTTCTTGTCTTCGTTTTTGCCTCTCAGTTTTAAACAAAGAACTATAAATAATGTAGCTGAAGATAGTTGAGTGAGATGGGACTTCATATTTAAATCAAAGGTTATGATTCTTGAGTAACTGAAAACAACTAATGTTGAATCCCAGATTTTTGCCTTCTTAATTTTTTTTCTTCTTTTTTTAATGTTCATGTGCAAAATGTTAAACATGTCTTGGGGCTGTTACATTTATTTTACATTCATTTTGATGTCACAGATTCGTAATGAAAAAATAAAGAAAAAACTTAGTAGCATGCGGAGAAAGCAACCAGTTCCTTTCTCACAGAAAATCCCAAATGTAGATCCATTGGCACTTCATTTACTAGAGCATCTACTAGCATTTGATCAAAAAGATAGACCTACTGCAGAAGAAGTCAGATTTGTTTCTTTCTATGCTTATTAACAATGGTAGATTCAGGTTAAACATGCAAGAAACTGATTGACTATTTGTTTATTTAGTTGATACTTATATTGACTGATTTTCAGGCTTTAGCAGATCCATACTTTCGGCTTGCAAATGTAGACAGGAAACCATTAATACAATCAATCTCCAAACTTGAATTTGAATTTGAAAGGAGGAAATTGACAAAGGATGATGTAAGAAGACTAATATACAGAGAGGTACACCACCAAATACTGATATATCATTATTGCTTTTCTTTGCTCAAAATTTGTCCATGTTTAACATTTCCTGGGTTTCCTCTCGGGAAGCAAACATATTTTGGAGTATCAACCGCTAATGCTACAGGAGTATCTTCAAGGTGGAGAACAGACTAGCTTCATGTACCCTAGGTGTGGTTTTAATTAAATTTTCCTCAAATATTTTCTAGGACACGTTTTAATAGATGTTAATAGCTTTGTTTTCTGCACCCTCTACCCATTTACGTTTATATGAAATTTACCTAATATGTGCATTAATCTTGTAAATAATAATATCCTGGTTTGGACAATGATAAACAACTAAAACAGGATATAAACGGAAGGGCAACATCTTTTCCTTGTATGAAGAGGAATATTATAGACGTAGATCGTAAAGCAGTAGCATGATATTAATACACAGACATCCAATGTTTGCCTTACATAAATTGATAACTGACATATATGTATGATATCAGAGAGTAATTTTCTTCAACTTGTTTCTCTTCCTATATATGGTCTTGATTCAATAATCTTGGATTTATTTTAGCTAGATTGTCGATTTGTTGCCATCTTTCAGATCCATATTCCATTTTGTCTTAATGAAGAAAAAAACAGATTTGATAAAGATGTTTTCCTCTTTCATATTGTTATCAAACGAAAAACATTTAAAAAAGTAATAAATAAATAGGGAAGCTCACAAATGTTGTTTGATAAGATAAACCGTGTTTTCCAGATATGTATGGTTTGGTGAAATTTTTCCTGAATTTTTGCTATACTCTGGGCCATTTATTGTTTCATGAATCACTTTGAAGTCCTGGCATCTTGCAATCTTTGAATATCTGCCGAACAGTAAAATTGATAGATTTAATAAACGCCAATTTGCCCATCTTCAAAAGCATTACGGCAAGAGTGAAAGTAGTACTCCAGTCCAACGACAACATGCATCTTTGCCCAGGTAATGTCCATTTACAAACTGTTAATTCTGAGCTAGTGGTCCATTTAGGCTTGCTGCCATGCTGTACATTAATTGGTCAAGCAGAGCATCAGTATTTGATATTAATTCCATTTCGTTTATGTGAATTTTGTTTTATTGCAACAGAGAGAGCGTTTGTGCACCGAAAGTGGAAATTAATGACCAAAATAATGATTTTGAGAAGCGGCCTGCAGAATCTGTTGCCAGAATCACCCTTCAAAGCCCTCCCAAGTCACAAGAACCAGAGAAAACATTAACCATGGGAGATGGTTCAGACAAATCAAATATAAGCGATCTTAGCTTGCTGAAGAGTGCTAGTACTAGTGCATCCAAATGTGTAGATGTCAAAGGAAAATTAGATATAGAGGTAAGTGGCATTCTACTTTGCTATCTGAAAATGGAAAGGTTAGTCATATTTTAATCATGATTAAAATATAGTAGAATTGGCAATCCATGTGGCATAGTTTGCCAAGGCTTCTTATGCATTAGTATTATGATACGCATGGATGATGATGGTTTTGACATCATGTCCACTGGGTGATTCACGGTGCCAAAAAGTCATGCGCTAACCCCGGGTGCCCCACTAAGTTAGCCCCACAATCATTTATAAAAAGTAAATCACAGGTGACTTTTTTTACCGAACCGTGACCATTGTTATATAAGTTGTGCTCATTCTTTTATTACTTCGATAGCAAATTTTATTTCCTTTAAGCACGCCGTTTGCAAATTATCTAGGGGAAACACTATCTCCTAGGAAAGAGTGCTGATACTGGAAGTTTTATCTGACTTGATATTTCAGGAAGAACCGATACCAGAACACACAGATGTGACTGTTGGTGGGTTGTCTCATAAGGTTAGCGAATTGCACGCCTAATTCGCCATGAATGTTAATTGAAGAATACTCAGGTTGACAGACGCCATCTCCAAGAGTTGAGTTGCGTGCTCTGTTCAATCTTGGTGTCTGAAACTTGAAAAGATCAGGTTTTACACCACCAGTTAGTTGATTTATTAGATATATTTTGAACACACTACATTATTTGCTAATTCTTCCCTTTTCTGTGATTGATGATTTAATCCGTATTAGTCATTTAAAATTGCACTGGCTTCAAGGTGTTGTGGAAGAACAACCCTCCTACGGGAATCAACCACTTTATATACATCATTTGTATTTTGACACTGAAAGAGTTTGAAACACAGTGTCATCTTTCATGAAATCCTTAATTGTTCCTGTATACATGTTCAGTTTGGTGTTATTGTTGTTGTTGTGTAGATATATATATATGCTCGCATTCACACTCCAACTTAAATCAGTGGGTGGTTCTAGTGACTGTTCAAGCTTGTGCAATTCCCAAATCAATGATACTTTTCTCATAGCATGCAAGTCTGGAACATCTCCAAACATTCAACATCAAATATCAAGACAAATCCGTATGTGAATTTAGATGTTCAATTATATTGTATGTCGTCTAGTCTAAACTTCAGTGACCCTATATCGATAAATATTTCAATTCAGTGAAAACGATCCCACATTAACAGACAAGTCCTTTCAGATCATTAATCAGGAGTCCTGCAGACTGCTTTTGACCATTAGTAATCGTCTCGCAATCACGCATGACTGTATCACCAAAAGTTCGTGACGCAACAATACAAACACAGAGACACAGAAAATCCCAAATAAATCAAGGCAGGTAACTTTGCCTCAGTGACAAGAACTTTTCCGGCAGTATCCAACAAAACAAACCTAGTTTTTCACCATTTTTAAACTTCAGTTGACAGGTCAAGAACAAAAATATAAAGGAAGGATACCACAAATCCCTTCTTCCATCAAATTCGTTCCTCCAAAAATAGGTGGAAATGGAAAGAGAAGGAATTTAGTGTGGGTTAATCCATCACCCCACTAACATGTTTTGGTTTTCTTTTGCTCACCTTCTTGGAGCAATGCACTTATCTTCTTCACCTTTAACCATTTCATAAATCTACAAGATTCCAACAACTTTGTCTCCTAGAGGAAGGTAAATTTATTACAATAAAATAAATGATCAGTTTCCAATGGACGCATGTATTAAAAAAAAACATCTCTTCCCCCTAATTAATTTGACGGTCTATTATAAAATTTATCCCCTTTCATATAAAGGGAACATTTTGAACATTTGGAGTGATATAATCTGGATATTTGGGATGAGCATCATGTGACAACAGTAGTTTCGTTGTCAGTCATCGGCTGAGAAAAGCAGGGATGCCATTGAGCACGTTTTTTTATCAGGCCAGCCTGTTACTATTAACATTTTAGCTGTTTGATCATTGTCGTCTAGCGTTTCTAATCTCAACCTCGCCCCCGAAGAAAGAAGTTTTCTATTTAATAAATTTTAATTAGTCGACACTTAAATCGAATGGCCTCTATGTGCAAGGCTTGCCAAGCTACCACATTAACGTGCCAATAGGTCACTGTTTTTTCTCTTTAAAATAGAAGTTAATATTGGAGCTTTGTCATAGTGATCAGTGATCACCCGCAGACCTCGGCCACATTACTGAGTTAATGAGAATTATTACCAAATATCACATATGATAAATAAACACCAAGATCGTGTTTTTTCTTCAGATGAGAGAGGATGACAATAGGGATAGCAGGTCTACTTTGTACAAGATGAAGAACAAAAAACCCCACTTGCAAGATCCAATTAACACCATTTTGACCATAAAGATCCAAACTTTATCACTATTATTATTATTATTATTATTTTAGTACTCTTGTAATTCCTCGAACTGAATCAAGGTAGGGAGAAAAATCTGTAGCAGCGTAAAAAAATTAGCTTAATATTCAGATATAAAGGAGAAAAGCAACAAAAAAAAAAGATATACTCCCAAAGCACCATTTTTAACCAAAATTAAAGTAAAAAAGGGTAAGATAGGGATGGCAAGAAAGAGGCGTACCCGGAGACACGGCCAACGATTGAAGACCCAAATCCAATCGAGGAGCTTCCTTTCTCGCCAATTATTCTCGAATTCACTTGATGCAAGTGGGGAACCGAGCGAGCAAGAGGCAGCGGGAAGCTTGGAGCTTCTACGCCGTCCGAGACGCAGGCGGCGGCGGCGGCGACTGATCGGTTCCCGACCTGCACCAAGCGAACCAGAGAGTAGGGCGACGAATCAGGGGAAGTGGACAGCCACGTAGAGAGATGGAATCGAAGCGCCGTTAATTTAATCGGGCCGGCGGAGGGTGGATTTGGGGAACTCGAGGAGGCGAACGGAGGAGGAAGGAATCGAGGCGGATTTAAGAAGCCGCCGGACGCGTCCACGAGAAGTCGCCGCCCCCTTTCTCGCCCTCACGTGGACATGTCACCTCTCACGTTCACTTCCTATTTTTACAAAGGAAATTATGTTGTATAGAAATCATGTATACGTATAAAAGCTAATTCAAATAGTTTGTAATTTAGATCAGGCCATTTTTAGATTATTAAATTTTTATCAATAATTTATCCATGAGGTGGCTTGTAAACAAATTTTTTTTGGAGAATTTTAAAAGTGAAAATTAATTTACAAATTAAATTGAAGTTTAACCGCTCGTAATGTTTTTTTTTTGGTTAATTTTAAAAGAGCAGCAACGAGCAAACTACTTTAAAAATTAATTTGCACCTTTAAAATTTAAAATTTTAATTATCATGAACGTCTAAATATTAACCATAGTTTACGTTAAGGTTATTATAAGAAAAGATATATTTTTCTATAAAAAAATAATTATGTGAGTCCTTTTAGGTCATTTTGATTTATAAAGAAGTTACCCTTTTATTTCATATAAATTACATATCAATTTTTATTAACATTCTTGTTAATTTATATTGAAATTTAAAGCATGTCAATATAATTTTAACTTGAATGGCCGCTTTGACTTGAGAACCAACCTATTTACCAGACAATTTTATTTTAATAATAATCAATTTTCACCTACTGATTAAATAATTGAGTTTGATCCAAAATAAAATTAAACTGGTGAATTCAAATTAAAGTTAAATGAAGCTCATCGAAATATCCTTTCTTGTCTGTTCTACAGTATGTTTTTTCGATCTTTTATGTTTTCAAAATCTCAAAAAAAAAAAAAAGCACAAAATTAAAAATTTAATTAAATCATGCAGATTTTAAAATTTGGAAATTCTGAAAAGGCATATTGACATTTATCATTACCAAAGTATCTCATGCGGTTATTTTGATATATTTATCCATCCAATCAATCTTATTAGATCCTTGCTTATACATTTAAAAAATTAAAATTAAGTGTTCAACTAATAATATAACTTTCAAGTGCGAGCTGAGAGCCTAAAGTAAACTCATATTATACATTTTAAAAAAGATATATAAAAGAATATTCCTAAAATCAATCCATACAAATTCTCTAAATTTTTAAGCCCTGTTTTACTAAAAAAAGTAAATTGAAATCTTTGTTTACTAAAAAAAGTAAAGTGAGATCGATAGGTAAATCATGTGACAGCCCTGTTTACTAAAAAAAAAGTAAAGTGAAATCGATAGTCAATCAGATAG
>JBBPFP010000067.1:630561-641166 GCA_037974795.1 Kaempferia galanga | reverse complement strand
AGTGGAATTGAAGCTCTCTTGCATTTTCAGTTATAGAAATTATATTGACATAATCATTTAATGATGTTAGTCCACTCTTTATTTCCAAGTATACCTTCTAAATTTCATTAATAAATTTTCAAAGAGTAAACAACTAATAGGTATGTTCAAGAGTACCAATAATCATACTACTCTTATAGAGCGGAATTGGAGCTCTCTTGTATTTTCAGTTATAGAAATTATATTGACATAATCGTTTAATGATGTTAGTCCACTCTTTATTTCCAATTATCCGTTCTAAATTTCATTAATAAATTTTGAAAGAGTAAACAACTAATAGAATATGAAAAGAATAAATATATGACAAGATCAAGTAAAATAGAGATATATAGAAGCATACAATTTATTATTTACTTGTTATCGTAAGCCCTAAGGTGACTTACAACAGTCATAAGCATTTAAAATAATGTTCTAATCTACTTCCTAATCAAGCCGAAAGGTACTTTAATAAGTAAATTAGCACGGTATGTGTTCTTCTTGAATGGAAACTGCACTTGGGATCCTGAATAATCTCTTAATAATCTAGCCCTAAATATATAATTGATACTAATATCACAAACTTATCCCCATTCAAAAACTGGCCTATTACAAAGTGTAGTTCAACTCTTTCCTCAATCTCCCTAATCACGTTTAGCGATTCTCTTTCTTTTTTGCTTCTTCTGTCTATTGTATTCTTCGTACAAGCTTATCGAGGACAAAGTGTGATTCAACTCTTTCCTCAATCTCTCGTTCTCTGTAATAACTTTGTGCACCACGAATCGATCCTCCAATTTCCTTCTTACCTCGTCCTCATCTACCAGATTTCCTTTCTTCTGCATCTCTTCAGGGTCCATAAGGACGTAGTCCTTTTGCAATTCTCTTCGTTTTTGGCTGCTTATGGCAGATTTGCTGGTCGGTTTGGACAGCTCGCATAGGATTGATGAGTCTCTGAATGCTTGCAGCGGGGAAGCAGTGGAAAGGAAAACCTGGGACTGGGCAGGGTTCACGCTTCCCATGCTCATGACGCTCGTTGCCATGGATGAGATGGACGAATTGTAATGCTTCGTCAGAAGGCTCAGCTCCCAAAGGACAGAAGCAAGAGCGCCACTTAGGTTGGGATCTGTAGCATCAGGTTGGTATTTCTGTACATAAAAGTTTGATGAGAACAATAACAAAGTGCCATAAAAGTAAAAGAAAATCCTTACTGAAACTAAACCAGAAAGTGAACCACCGCCGGCATCATTTTCCAAGAGATTCCGACACTTGCTATTCTTTTGCAGCAGATGTTTTAGTGTTACCAGAGCTACACATGTTGAGAATGTAGAGAATTAAACAGCAAAGATTTAATGAATGAATTCATCATTGTTTCCATATCTGAACTCTATTTAATCACCAATATACAGATAACAGGGGGGAAAAAAAAGATGAAAACTTTGTGGCAAAGAAATGAAGCTTTCTAGTGGACCACACTTTACAAGAAAATTTAACTTTTTTTTTTGGAACACAAAATTCACATTTGGTGTATCTAAAGCATTTCCTAACAATACAATGCATATTAGCGTAGTTAGAATACAAAGCAAAATTCAATTCAAAATATATTCCAAGGAATCTGTGTAGTTTTTTCGTACTTTTTTCTTATCTCAGAAACAATATTAAAATGGAGCAATATGAACAAGATAACAATGCCACAAGAGCTTAAAAGAAACACATAAGTTTAGAAAGATAAATACCTGCCATAGCCTCTGCAGACCCGTAGGACAATGAAAAAGTAGCAAGGCGTTTTATGAAAGCTGCAGCTCTCTGCATGTCGTGTTGTTTTCCCTCACAAAGCATGATCTTTAAAGCTTCAGCTAACACTTCACCCTGATCTCTGCTAGCAGAAAACCAAATTGCACAATTCGCATAAACATGAAGTAAAGACTTGTACGCATTGATTAAACATACTTTATTGACATTTAAGTAAAGCATGATGAGTTGCAACATAATGCTAGAGTTACACTATGCAATTGTGAAATTATGATTCACATTGGAGTTTTGCTAAATTTGATAATCTAGAACAGTATCTCTATTTGGATAATTGATCATATGACTTTATAGATAACTATGAGAGCAATTAGGCAGCCAATCAACTAAAGATGTGGATATGCAAAGGTCATGGAAGCAACTAGATACAGAACAGAATGTTCAACTACAAACCTGTCAGGTCTATACTCTAAAAGAAGGTTATAGAGCTGGACAAAAAAATCTTGCAGATCTATATTCAATGCCTCAAGATTATTCCTCATCACCCTGAAAGTAACTATGCAGCACTGCAGGCGTTCTGAAACTGACAAGGGATTTTGAGTTGTGCCATGGTCACTATAACCAGCAAGTTGCTTTAGGCATTGCATAAGATCTCCCATAAAATCCAAATCAATCAAATGTGAAAATTTTCCCAAGCCTTTCAAGCATGGAGCAAGCAAAGGGAGTGAGCTAGAACCATGGGAGAAAGAAGCAGCATCGGTTTTGGACCTACAGATGCCAAGGTAAGGGTTAGTTCACTCACTAGATAGGAGTAATTTTTGGCACCACACACAGAAAGTACACTTTTTATATTCATACTATCCACTGTAATATTATATTAGTGAAAAGGAAAGGAAAGGAACATTTTGTTGCCTGATAAAAAAAGAAGGAAAACAATAATAGATTCACCTTGAAGCATGAGAATCTGTGCTATGCTTCAAAATACGGAAATATATTTCAAATACAGCAGAGAGAGTTTCAGACTGCATCCTTTTTCTTTCTTTCGAGTCTGGAGCAAATGAAACGGTCTTGAAATCTGCAGTAACCTATAGGAGATATAGAAGCACTTAAAACCACAATCATTAAACATAACACACACAATTGCCGCCATAAACTACCTCTTCCCTTGTTTTTGCCAGCAATTCCTGCTTGGTTTTCTTTTTTTCACTGCCTTGTACTTTGTTCGAACCATCTTGAGTTTTCCACTTCCCCCTTTTCTTTATTTTGACTGCTTCCGTCTGAGTGTCTGATTTTCCAATGTCCTCATCGAATGTCAAAGACAAAAGGACCTAGAAAACATGCATTATCCAACTATGAGTACAAGAAACTGAAAAGTTCCAGATGAAAATGTGAAATTTTAAAAAAGAAAATTTTCTCAATCTTAGAAGCTGTCAATACATTATTTAAGACAAATATATCCAATTACAAAGAACTGAATTGGTTTGATAAAATAACATTAAACAATCTGCACATTCGTTGACAAAAGGTAAAGGATAAGCATACTTCTATACTGTCGGGATGTAGTTGGCACTCATAAATCTTGACCTGATCGGCAATCAATCGCACTGCTTCAAAAGTAGCTTCACCCCCATGCTTTCCCTCGTTCAAAAAGATTGATTTTGTAGCATTGCAACACAGTTTCCTGCCATAATAGAAAGCAGAATCATATCACAGGACTATTTTATTTTATTTTCATTATAGTATGTTTTCGAAGAATTGACCCTTATAAACTTCTCTATGATAATTGTTGAAGAATTAACAAGATTCAGAAGCATTTAACAGTTTGATACACAAGGAAATATAAAAAGAAATAGGTAGATATGATGATAGAATTTCACATTCATGGCTATTATCCCTTCAAGTGAAAATAGAATGAATTATCTAAGCTAAATATCACATTGTGTACTAATCTAACAACAACAGCATCCAAGTGTATTAATCTAACGATCAAAAATTATTTCTCTAATTATTAAATGTGGAAACAATGTTGTCTCCCAACATCAAAGCAACAAATTCAAGTGAAAAATATCAATTATTGTAAACTCTAGAGTTTACAAAGATCATTTGTGTAGCTTTGACAAAGTATCTTCCAAGGATGATTTATGATATGATAAGATCTTGATGCCTTCCAGTTGAGTTTGCCTGAATTTGCTCTACTCGCTGGCAGGAAATAATCATATATCTCTTATATAAGCCCCATTAACTGTTTTCAAACATTATGACACAGTTAAAAAAGCTGATCAATACTTTTAGAAGTTACTTCATTTAACAATATAATCCAGTTAGATTTTATTTTAGACTTAAGTGGCATGCGTACATACATACAAATATACCCATTATTAGTCAATATTTATTAATAAGTGAGTCTTATGTGGAAATTAGTCACCTCATACTTCCCAGTAAATTAGCAATTATAAATTCAGAAATGCCACAGTTATGAACCAATTCTTTATTGTAATAATACTTAAGTAAGATCAAACAAAACATGGAAGGAAACAACATAAAGTTATAGACAAACACCTTATTGCATCGTCTGGGGAGCTTATATTTTTTATAACAGTGGCTAAAATATTTTCACGGTAGTTGAAATGTGGAACAGCATCCAATAAACTGGCCAGACAGCGAACTGCAACTTGACGTAGTGAGGACTGCTTCTCCATGGCTATCAGCTTCGCAAGGTATGCCTGTGTGGTCAACCACAAAGACTGTTAATTTGAAAAATCTAACAACAAAGATTAGTAACTTAAAAAAACATACAAATATGTCACATTGCAAGGGGAAAGGAAGGGCAATAATAGATAAAAAGAGAGCCTTTTATAAGCATAAACTTCATATTTATTGAACTAAAGCAGGTGAAAAATTGAAGCAGCAACAGAAACATAAATTACTTCATTGTGTAGGTATAAATGACTAATTGGACAAAACAGATCAAGGAATTGTGGATATATTGATGAAGTAGAAACCTTGTATGAGTTCAAAAGTGTAGATTCGTAGAAACGCTGCTTGAGTACTGCTTTAGAAACAGTCATCTCCATCTCTTTTTCAGTTGGCAACCTTATACGATAGCTGTACAAATAGGAATGGAGTAGGTAAAGGTCAATCAAATGATAACTAGAGTGAACTGTATGTACAAAGGCAGTCAAACAAAACTCAGTGAAGATTACCCAGGAATTATGTCCTTGAAAACAGCCAACAAGGACATCAGTCCAAGCTTCACTATATTTTGGTTACCATCATCACAATTCTTCAGTAGTTCCTTCAACAATTTGATATTTTCCTCGGGATTTTCAAGCAACTGCAATCCAATTTCTGCAAGTTTAATCTTCTTTTTCTTAAACAACTCTTCAGCAGAAAGGTCTTCCTCAACCTTTGCCTGAAAATAACCACCATGGTGAAAAGAGAAAGTAAGATCCCTGAGAAAACAGCAGCAACAATGTTGATCCATGTCTTAAAACTCTAAGGAATCAGGAATGTCAAAAAAAATATTACAGTAATTCATGGCCAAGTGATAATAAAAATATATATACCAGGACTTCAGTATGTAGCTTTTCTACACCAACATTTCCTTTTTCTTCCACCTTTGCTTCCTTCTTGGCCTCCTTTCTGCTCTTTTTTACTTTTAGCCTTTTTTCTTTCTTTGTAAGCTTCACAACACTCGTATCTTTCTCATTTTCTTCTGTGTTTTCCTTTTCATTAGTTAGTGCCTCCGATTTTGTTCTATCAACTGCAATTTTATACAAAATTAATAAAACAGTAAAATGTGGACCTATCAAAGTAATTTCAAGTAAAGTTACAAATTGAAAAGGCAAAAGAACATTTTATGTAAAAAAAAACACACTTTGCTATTTCAAGGAAGGAAGAGCAGCTAGTCTATGAGATCGAACTAGTTGAGTCAGGGTTACAAAGTTCACATCACACCTAAATTTGGATTTGTATATGAGTGCTGACTAGATAATCAGGTCTTCAATCAATGGTCACTCCAGTTTAATTAGAGTGAAAATCTTAATTTGAGTTTGGAATTAAACAAAACTAAGTTATGCCTAGTTTGTCTTAGTTAGCCAGTGTTTAGGTAAATAACCTGGTCATATTTCTTATCTGCAATTTCACCATAGCGTACAGAATAAACGTTGCCACTAACAAGAGGCATTTCTTTCCTCCCAAAATCATGAAAAAAGTAAAAGAACTGAATAGAATCATGATAATTATTTTCCATTCAAATAAATCAAATACAAAACAGTAACAAATCAGATCTCTCTTTGTCATCTTGTGAAAGGAAATTGTATTGAACTTTTATCGAAGCAGTATATTGGTATACCTTCTCAACACAGCAACAATGCCTAACATTATAACATCCTTGTTTAGTCAAATAATTTAACATAACTTAGCCACTGCATAATTTTGACTGTGACATTACCACTTGAGTCTCATACCAAGCTTCTACATTCTAGAAGAAATAAATCTTGAACACTATATGTTGATGCAATCTTTTCATATATCAAAACAAGGAACTAATTTTTTAGGTGAAGCAACATGCAATTAGGCATGCACTGGTTGCATCCCAAACATAGTAATATTATTGATAGAATAAAGTAGTTTGAATAGATAAACTACAATACTCATTTGTCCGTGAAAATATAGTGATTAGAGTGAAGCTGCTTCCCTTCCTATAAGTATTTCCAAAGATGGCCATATAAAAAATACGCTCTCTAAGATTAAACATGTCTGAACTTTATCACACAAAATCTTCCCTGACCACTCAGTTGAGAAATATATTAAATCGCGGAGCATCTACTTAAACTCAAATTAACCATCAACTTATACTGAGTACTAAAATATTTGCAATTACGAAGGTTACTGTTGATGTTGGTTTAGTGGGATTTAACGAGTTACCTGTTCTATACTCCAATTTTCCATCGAGAGTCTTCACTGGAAGTGCATCAACAGGATCCACCTGAAGTTTATCATCGTCATCATTTCGTTTTAGCAAGGAAGCTTTTCTTTTCCGCTGCTCATATAGAGCCTCCAAATCATCAGCCTCATGACCAGCCACACGTTTAACATGTCTGCGGTAAAAAAATCAAACAACCGATGGAGCTTAGTCTAGTCACGAAACTCGCATGCTGCTCTTCAGATTCCGAACTCTCATGATAAACTTTCACCGATACTTTATTAGGAGAGAAAATACATACTTGCACAAAAATAAAAGAGTTTTTAACAAAGCTCGTTGACATGAGATCCATGTTTGCATCAAAGGTCCTTTTTTTTTTCCACATCATCATATACAACAAAGGGACCAGGAGTGAATCAAAACCTGTCGATCGACTTTGTGTCTAGTTTGGTGAGGAACCCAGCGTATTCACGATTCTGGCCAATGAACTCGAGATCCTCGTCAGAAACTTCGATATCATCATCCGCGACCTCCGCCGGAAGGTCAGGTGGCAGAATTACCTTCCTCTTCTTCCCCATTGATATCTAGCAGTGGAGAAACAAATCTGTAAAAATTAAAATAAAAAAAAAACCAAAATGATGGAATCGAAGTGGATACAGAAACTTCGACAGATCAAATTTGATACAACGAAGAATCGGAAGCTTGCTTCTCTACCTCTCCCACCCCCGGCCACGGCGGCGGTATCTCTGGGTTTTTAGGGTTTAGGCCTCACCGTACTCTGGTCGTGGACGCGGGATAAACAGATATCCGGATCGAGTCGGGCCGATTTGGGATCAAGTGACGACCAGTCCAATCCGAGCTCGAATATTTTTAAAATTACTCAAAATAATTTTTTTAACAAATAAGAGTATATTATAATAAAATAAAATAAAATATTATTTTAATACTTTTAAAAAATATATATATGGAATACGAATTTTTTTTACGCACAGAGCTTGATGTGGCATTATTGAAAGCAACTCCAATCGTATCTCCTTTACATCATTTTAAATATCCCAATCGTGTCCTTTAAATTTGACTATTTTAGTGCTTGTAAATAGTAGGGCATCATCATCATCTTGTTCTCGTTGGTCACTCGCATTAAAATGGAGTTCAGTGCCAATTTTTTTTATTTTCTACTTTTTAACTTAGAAACCCACTTTTTTAATATAATATATTAAAATATTATATTTATATTTAAAACATTCTTAAATATTATAAATTAATATTATTCAAGTTAATTTAATTTATTATGTAAATTTTATGTATTATAAATTTATATTAGTTATTAACTAAACTAAGTAATATTTAAAATATTTGTTATATTACTTAATATTTTAAATTTGAAATTGGTGTTTTTTGTTACATATTTTTTAAAAAAAATTATGTATGGATTTTGATACATTATTTTATTTTTAAATTATTTAAAATTTAACTTAGAAGTAATTAAGATAACAAATTATATTGATAATTTCATAATAAACACATAATTAAATATTTAAAATTTTGAAATGCATAAATATAAAATACGTAACTATGCCCAGCATATAATTTAAAGATGTGACAAATACTAAATTAAACGTTCATTTAAAATAACTATAATAATATTGTAATACTAAACAAATCAATATTTAATATTCTAAAAAATCACTTCATAATAAATCACTGAAATAATCATGAAACGGAGTCGTTCAAAGGATCTTGAGATCCCTGTCCTTCTTCTTTCGGATATGAATTGAATTTAGATATTTCTACATAGATTTTATTTTTGTTTTCAATCATCTTTTGCTGCATATTTCTGACTTGTTCATTGTGAATAAATTTATGCATTATCGAATCAGCAATGATATTCAAATCTTTGAATAAAATGTTATTCTCTTCATTGAGTATAGCAACATCAGTACTTCGATCCAACACCGTAACAAGTTTTTCATTCTGTGAAACCATTTTTGTGAGTTATTAATTTTTTTTCTCTTCAGTTTTACCTTCTTCACCCGTCACTCCAATAAGTTGTTTAGTTAAAGTATCACCATTGTCCAAATCAGTGATGTTAAAATTAAATAAAGAGACACATGGAGATGAAGGTGAATAAAAACTTTTCTCAAGATTATATGATTGAAAACAATCAACTTGAGCAGTTTGTCGTTACACTCTTGTAGATGCAGTTTTGACATTGTTACTATTGAATTTCTCAATATATTAAAAAATGCTCTACACTTGTCCAAATTCGAAGCCCATTGAGTAATTAGGGTCTTGTACTAATGAAATTTGAACAAGTTTCATGTGTAAGAAAATAATACAATTATAAAAAAATTAATAACTAAATTAGATATTGATTACAAAATTGTATAGTAGATATAAGGATAATAATTTATAATATCTTTCTCTAATGCTTCACTTGGATTCAATGCTTCGATTGGTCTTATGCCACCTTTTAATTTGGAAACAACAGTAATGATAGTATTCATTCTTTTTTGTAATGATCTTCTCGTTCGCTCTGAATTTTTAAAATTTGAATCTAGATTATACTCCATCTCAACTCCCGACCAAAATTGATCCTTTTTTTAGTTGATTCCTATAATTGGATTTTTGAAAATATGAAGATAAATATGACATATGTGTTTATCTTCTTCAATTGAGTAGGATAATGAATGAGAATTCAAACTCATTTTTTTTCAAGAGTAAAGTTTATGGGAAATTATTTAATTAATATGTGTAATGGTCAACAGTTTGTCGTTACACTCTTGTAGATGCAGTTTTGACTTTGTTACTATTGAATTTCTGAATACTTTGAAGAACATATGTCCAAATTTAAAGCCCTTTGAGTAATTAGGGTCTTGTCTTAATAACATTTGAACACGATTTATGTGTAAGAAAATAATACAATTATAAAAAATTTAATAACTAAATTAGATATTGATTAAAATTTGGTATAGTTTATAAAAGAAATAATGATAACAATTTACAATATCTTCTTCTGATGCTTCACTTGGATTCAATGCTTCGATTTATCGTATGCAACCCTTCAATTTGGAAACAGTAGTAATGATAGTATTTATTCTTTTTTGTAATGATCTTCTCGGTTGCTCTGAATTTTTAAAATTTGGATCTAGATTATACTTCATTTCAACTCCTGACCAAAATTGATCCTTCTTTTGATTGATTCCTATGATTGGATTTTGAAAAATATAAAAATAAATATGACATAAGTGTTTGTCTTCTTCAATTGAGTAGGATGATGAACGAGAATTCAAACTCATTTTTTCCAAGAGTAAAGTTTATTGGAAATTATTGAATTAATATGTGTAATGGTCATGTCTAGCATGCCATTATATAGGAAAAAAAAATATGTGCATTGTATAAGATTTGTGTGTGCATTGTGATGTCTCGTCACCCGGAAAAATAATAATGTTATTTGTGCATTGTCATGTCTTATCTCCTGAAATAATAATAATGATGTGTGCATTGTGATGTTCCATTGCTTGCAAAAAATATTAATGTTGTGCGTGCATTATGATGTCCCATATCCTGAAATAATAATAATAATAATAATAATAATAATAATAATAATAATGGTGTGTGCATTATGATGTCTCATCGCCTGTAATAATAATAATGTTATGTGGGCATTGTGATGCCCCATCTCTTGAAATAATAATAACGGTATAAGCATTGTGATGTCCTGTCGTCTAAAAAATAATAATGTTATGTGTGCATTGTGACGTCTCATCTCCTGAAATAATAATAATGGTATGTGCATTGTCAAATTTATCATCCTCAACAATGGCGGAGCCAGCCCGGGTGATCTACCCGGGCTATGTCCACGAGTGTGGACGACTACCCGGGCTAGCTTCCTATTGTTTTGATTTTCCCCCCTT
>JBBPFP010000067.1:548442-563899 GCA_037974795.1 Kaempferia galanga | reverse complement strand
AAGAAAGTCCCGTCCTCCCTATAACTACTAAATGACTTGAAGATGATGAATTATTTGAAAGTGATCCTATTGAGATTCGAAGATGTTGAGAATGCAATTAAAGTTCCTCCTACGAATTAAAAAAAAACGGTTGAAAATTCAAGTATATGCAAATTGTTTACTTATGTCTACTTCACCTATAATTGATTCTTAAATGTCGTGTCTCTTAGATAATAGTGGAAACAAAGGCAAACAAGCAAGGTTGAGTCTTATTGACGAGGAAGAAAAACATCTTGATGCTGAAAATTATGGTAGAGTAACTTCAACAACTTTTGATATAGTGAAGATTTTCTAACCATAGACACTATTAATGATGATAGTGATAAAGAGTTGGATGATACAGATTATTTTAGGTTATGTTGTTTTAATTATAAGACTTTTTAAATTGTTGCTTTAAACATTTAATTATAAGACTTTTAAAGTCATTGTTTGTGGATATTTTGGTATGTAATGAATTATTATGATTAATTTTAGGTTATATTATTTTTATTTTACTTATATAAGTATATTTTATTTTTTAAATTGATGTGCACGAAAAGCTTGCGCTATGCGCTTCGCTATTTACGCTACGTGATGATAAGACAAAAACACTATGAACCAACATTATGTGATTTACAACACTGGTATATTCTAAACAAGATTCAATAAAATTGATTTTCCCTCTCTTCAAAATATATAAATACTAGGGTAAAAATTAAAAAAAGTATCTCAAATTAACAAAAATATTAGATTAGCATTTTTTATTAAAAGTCAAATCCATACTAATGACTATACGGTGTAGAAATTAACCTGAATGATTAGATAATGTAATTTAAAAGTTAGTTGCTAATTTTAAATGTCATAGAAGTAAATGTTAGCTCTTATAATTCATCTGTAGAAGCTAATTACTAGTTATTACACCGTTAAATAATTGGATAATTATAAAAGTATTTTGATAAGAAAATTTAAGTAGGATGACTATTTGACTTTTATAAAAAAAAATATTATCTAACGGAAATATAAATGATAAACACCCATTTAATTTTTTTCCTAAATAGTATGATGTACCTCTACAAATGCAATAGCTGTTGATGACGCACTCGACACGAGACCTCAATGGGCTTTCTTTTTTACCCTCGATTGATTTCTTTTTTACCCTCCAGCCATAATGGGCTTTGGGCTTGGCCATGCCATATCACAGGTTGTTAGGGTTTAGGGCCGAATTTGAATATGGTCTTAGACGATAGATTTAAGAAGATCGTTCTGCTTCGACGGAGATCGGGTCCATGCCGCTTGGGGACAAATCGGAGCGGTGGAAGTGGGAGAACGCCGTTGCCGGCGCCAGCGCCGGTTTTGCGACCGTTGCTGCGCTCCATCCTCTCGACGTAGTTCGCACCCGCTTCCAGGGTGGTCCTCCCTCCCTATTCGTCCTACTCCGGCAATATTGGAGCTTTTCTGCCGCTTTAGTTGATCATTTCCTTTCTCTTTATTAGTGACCGGCGGACGGGCTTCCCATCTTCCGCTCTACAATAACACTGCGCACGCTTTATACACTATCGCTCGAACAGAGGTTGGCATTTTTTTGTTCTCCTTTCCTATCGTTTGTTCCTTAAATCTTTTGCATCTTAGGAATGCGTTTATGGTTATAAACTAGCCAAAACTTGTGGAATATTCTAGGGTGATAGAATTTTTTATAAACTTTGGTCATCGTTAACTGCTAAGATTTAGATAGATAGTTCAGGGTTGGATCGAATGGTTCAACAACCTTAATTTATTTTTCGTATCAGAGCTTCTTTGAACGAGTTAAGAGTTGGTACCAAGCCCATGTAGGCAGCATTTTGCATGTAGGGGATCGTACTATTTCTTGAACACATATCTAAAATTCAATGTACTGATTACTTCTAAGTTGAAGGAATCTACTGTGCACGGACAAACTGTGTACATTTGAGTGAAAAAGTGTTCATTTCAATTTTTTGCCAGTGAATATTACAACACGAAAGAACTAAACTCACTGGCATTGGCATATTGCATAGGCTATCTGCAATCACTTCATTCCCCTCATGCAATCCACTTACAATGCTAAATGCTACATATGCAATCAATTGCTTTATTCCTCACAATCATTATGACAACTAGCCTTGATCAAACTTGCCTATGGGAAAGCTTCATTAGCTAGAGCAGTTAAAAATTATAGAAGAATGTGTATATTTTTTCAAACTATGAAGATAGACAATTTAATAAAACTTGGTACAGGTATTGTAAAAACAGAACTATTGGCGAACAATTTCTCCTTTTAAAAGTGTTTTTTTTTAAAATATTTTTTATGACACTTTTACTCATCACTTGAATTATGACATCTCATATTCCAAATTTTAAATATATTTATTCAATATCTAGTTTAAACACATAGTTTGAGGCAATTACTTTAGAGAGCATTGCACGTATTTTGATGTGGTAATAACTGTTATGGATAAAAATGATCAGCCACTGAAATTTTTAATTGTGAACTGTTAGCATTAATTTTACTCAAACTTAAGTAATTTTTTCCCTTAGATTAACTGTACTTAATTTAACTTGCATACAATGAAGTAATTACACACTATAAAGTAATTATCTTATGGTTAATCAGATTTTGCATTTTTGTAGGGAGTCAGAGGTCTATATGCGGGATTTTTTCCGGCTGTTTTTGGGTCAACTGTTTCATGGGGGCTTTACTTCTTTTTGTAAGTCTGGCTATTTGTTTATGTTTATGATATCTTGTTTTAGTATATATGTTACAATCCACAATGGTTGATGATTTGAGAATCAGTGACTCATGCGAATTGCATCAATGTAGACAATTCATATACATGTGTGTGATAGTAGGACTCAAATGAGGTGAGGTTGAAAGATTATGGATTGAAACAAATTCAAAATCAAAATATATTTTAAATAATTCTTATACTCGAGGTACCTTTAATAGTCACTGGTTTTAAACAGTTGTGTGCTATGGTGAGTATCTGATACATTATTTTCTCAAAATTTGCAAGGCTTCATATTATTTTGTAAATCTCATCAAATTTAAAGAGCAAGAACTATATATTCTTTTGATCACTATTAAATAGGTTGGATATGTATTAAAATTTTGTTGATTTGATAAGGATTATACTATAATGGAGGTATTAAAATCAAATAAACATCAAAATAGTAGTTAGTTTCATAAATCTCTATTTCTGGCCTTGCAAGTGTGACTTGATCCCTTAAATTAGAAGCAACTTTTTTGACTTCCATTGTTATTGATCTGTGCACATTTATTTGGATATTGTTAAGCTTCGTATTTAACAGTTGATCAAGACATACTGTTGGAACCAAATCAGTTTTAGGTTGTCAATAGTGTGGATTTGTCTCTGATCATGCACAAAATAAATTGTACCGTTTAGATTTGGCTTCCCAGTATAATGCTAAAAAAAGACCTAAAATAACAATCTTGGTGCCCTTCCGTTAGTTGTTCCTTCAATGTTTCTAATTATCTAGACTCAAAAATTCCCAACATGTCTAATTAACTGAACCAATTTGTCCTCCCCTTATTCTATGCTTGTTGCATTGCCTGAGCTCACATTAATTAAGGATTACAGAACTAAATGGGGTGGGAGTTGATTTTTCGAAAGCGAACTTCACATCAATGCTTGAATCGAATGCAAACTAATAAGCATTCCAACTGATTGGTAGGCAATGATTATAGGATTAGGTTAGCAACATGAATATTTAAACATCTTTAAGTGGTTGATGCAATGATAAGTATGGATACTGCAGTGGAAAAGTGTCAGGTTACCTTGATAATGGCCGACTCATCAGTCAAAATCTAAGGCACGAACAGAACTAGGCACTTGTAATACTGAGTCACCACGCTGGAAGCAAGATGTGGTGGATATTTATGCATGCACACTACATTTCACAATCACCAACCAACTCTTTAGAGAGAGAGAGAGAGAGAGAGAGAGAGAGAGATTTCAATGATTTATATATAAATAAGCTATGCTTATCAACTTGACCTCCTAACTTGTGCTAACTATGCATTTGAAGCTCTTTTAAAATAACTGGCCATATTCTTTTTTCATTCCCAATTTTCATGCCAACTAAATAAGTTTGGTTGTGGTTAAGATCTTGTGAATATATTTTAAAATGTTCATGCCACCATAACCTTTCATCTCTACTAACCTTTGCTACTCGGTCCAATTAATTTTAATTACTTTACCTCCTAATTGAACAACTTGTGTTTTTGCCATAGTATTCTACATTGTACACTATTTTTGCTTAAAAAAATAATTATAAGCAAATATCAATTAATTATTAAATATATATTAATATTAAGAAATATAATTAGTAGGTGAATTTCAATAAATTATACACAATATTATTTTAATAATTATGTACGAATATGTCTTATGTATTAGGGAAATTTTGCATTGTATTTATATGGTATGTTCAGTTGCTTTATTTGTTTCTTTACACAATCAATAGATAAATTATTTGTTCTTTTCTTTCTTTTTATACATAAAAATTAAGAATATAATTCAGTTAGAATAATTATTTTATATTAATTATATTAAAGAATTATAATTGTTTGACATCTGAGAAAGTTATAAAATTTTGATAAGTTATAAAAAACTACTAAGAAAAGAATTATTTAATAGATAAATATGAAATATAACTCTCGCGTAATTACAAAAAACATCACTTTAAAATCTGTATGAAGATATTATAGCTTTTTACCACCATGAAGTGATTTTTTTCTTCTGAATATCAAATTAAGTTGAATCTTTCAACTTTAATAATACATTCCATTAGTAGTAGCAGCAACAACAACAGTGATGAAATAAAACATATTAATGTTTTTTAAGAATATTTTATACTGTTTGCATAATGAGCAGGGTCATTGTGTAGTGAAAGCATGCATTGACAATATTGTAGCATTGGGGAAAAAACTAGAAACCTAAGGGGGCGTTTGGTTTGTGTGTTTTCTATTTTCTAAAAAATGAGAAAATGCGGTTTTTTAGAAAACGTGTTTGGTTTGTATTTTTCACATTTATTTTCTAAAAATACAAAGAGCATTTTTTGGAAAACTAGAGAATTTCCCAAGTTATTTTCCAAAAAATAGGAAAATATAGTTTTCTAGAAAATGAAAATGAAAATGGCTCAAACCAAACGCCCTCTAAATGTTTCAAATTAAGACAAAAAGTTTTAAGCATTGCTTACTTTAAAACATATGATGATTGCTAGGTGATAATTGCCGAAGAGCCTTTCATATCAACCATTTAAGAAGTAAAACATGCAGTTCTCTTTCTGTTCTCATGTATATTTCTAACGTCATGATTCATGAGACTTGTCTTTTTTATCTTCTCATCAATCATATATGAGAATTATGATAGACTAATATTCAGTTCTTTCTTGGACTTGTTCAAGATATTGTTTTTTTGCCTTTCTCAATGACATCTTGTATCTTCCTTTCACAGTTATAGCAGGGCAAAGAGTAGGTACCTAAGAGGGAATGATGAACATCTCACCCCCCATTATCATCTTATTTCTGCTGCTGAAGCTGGTGCTATGGTAAGTGCTGTAATTGCTATCTTGACATTGGTCTGGTCAGTGATATTCTGCAACAATACTATCTATTATCCCAGCATTTTAGCTTAACATACCTTATCATGTATGATAAAGATTTTTTGTTCTTTTTGTAAGATAAGATGCTATGTTTGAATGTAGAGATTACCAAATAACATTGTTTACTGATTGTAATCATGCCATACAGGATGATCCTTTATTTGAAGACCAATAGGAAATGGTTTTTGTTTTGTTTTTTTTGACAAAAAAATATTCTTTTTTTTGACAAAAAAATATTCTTTTTTTTGTTGATTCAGTAATTAATAAAGGATTTTGCTGGCCTTACCATGATCTTTGCTGCTGCAAAAAGCTGAAGATTGGATTGTTTGTGAGTCTAGCTCAGGATTAATGAAAGTGATTTCATTTGTTGTAAGCAATAGAATGTATGTGGATGTAACTTGAGAATAATATTGTAGCTAGCAGACTTATGCTCCATCTACTTAGAAGGAAGGAAAGGGTAAGGGAGGGGGGGAAGGAGTGAGGTGGAGGGAAAAGGAAAAGAAAGAAATACAAAGGGAAAGAATGTGAGTGTTTGGCTCATTCCTTTATCTACTTAGATAGAAAAGGAAATATCCATTTTACCCATAAAGAAATCTCATTCTCCTTCATGTCATTGTGTGAAAAATAGTAATACTGGTGAGGCAAAAACGCAAGCAGTGAAGAAAAAAAAATGAAAAATTGTGCTAAACAAAAAATAATTCATGATAATGTTCTGTCTTCCTAAAAAGGAGATGAGCCAAAAAGAGAAGTTGTGCCAAACAGAAGGGTAATTTTGATAACTTACTAATTATAAAATAATAATTTTGTCAAACAATAATTGTTCCTTCATCCTCTTTCATCCAATTGTTATAGGAGAAATTGTGGCAAAATTTGAAATTGTCCTTCCTTTAAGTAGATAGTGGAAGTGAGACAAGATTCATGTTCTTCCTTTAAGAATTTCTCCCTTTCAACTCCCTTTTTTGTGCAATTATCAGTCAGGAAATGATAATTGCTAGGGTATAGAGTTTTTGTCCACTTGAGTGGTGCTTTCTTTTTGGTGCTCAAGGTTGGATAGCTTGCTGGATTGTCTCATTGGCTTATTAACCTTTTTGCAACTCTTCATCCAAATTATTGTGCTAAATTCTCTATTTCCTACGTGCCTCAACTGCTAAGGAAAAAAAAAGGAACTGAGTTCCTGTGTGGGAGGGAAAGAGTTTACTGGAAATTATGTGATCTGTGGTTGATCACTTAATTTATCCAACGTGTATGATGTTTTATGAAATTGATGAATGTTATTCCTCTGGCTGCCAGCAGGGTACCTTCTGCTACAGTGTAGAAAAACTAAATTGTACCACTCCTTGTGTATTAAAGAGAAGATCTGAACTAAGTTGACATAAGATTCCTTTGACAAATCAGTATTGGTTGTTAAGACCAAATACTGAGTGGGCTTTCCTTGCCCATTCCTCCACTGTCAGTGGTTTCTGTTCCTTCGGTTCTTGTGATGAAAGTGGTAACTTCAGAGTTCATTCATTATTTTAGGATGGTAGCTATCTTGTTCATTATATTTGATGTACACTTCTGTGATTGTATTGTGCCCTCTGTGATTGATGTGATATTATCAATAATTCAAATATCTAAATTAGATTTTCACTGCAGTTATAAACTGATAGACTTTTATTACTTGACAAACACTCTTCTGGCACTCCACAGGTTTCTTTGTTTACCAATCCTATTTGGCTTGTAAAAACACGACTGCAACTCCAAACTCCTTACCATGGTTATAGGACCTATTCGGGATTTTCCGGTATGTTCTCTTCCTTGAGAATTGAGTGATATTGGACTTGCTATGATATTAAAATTGTCCTTTTCAAATATTGCCTACTTGAAATATATAGTTTTTTTTGTTTAACATTTTTATATTTGGCTATTATCTATGCTGTGTGGATGAGCAATTTACTTAGTTGTTAGGCAAATCTGCTTATGTAATTTTATCAAATGCTTTTACCGCTTTAGGGTTGGTTTGCAAATATGCATTTCTAGCATTTTGCAACCTCTCCTGCAAGTACACGGTTTGTCATCAAGTAATAAGAAAATATCGATACAGATTAAACACTGGTCAATTTTGCAAAACAACTTATCTAGACAATCGAAAGTGGGTTTTAGTTACAAATGAAAGATAAACTAATGGTTAAGAGAATGAGAGAGAGAGAAGGAGAGAGAGAAAGAGAAGTTGGTTTGGGGGGGAGGGGCAGATTTTAGAATTTCGATTTCACTATAATGTCACTTAATGTCCCTATGAATTGTTCATCTCCTTTTGCATTCTTAGTGGGATTCTACCCAAGTTACCGGTATAGTCCGGAGTGTTTACACCAATTTCTAACTTCATTAAGTTAAGAAATAACTATAGAAAGTCCGAATAAAGGGATACTCTCTGTCATTAAGGCCCCTACGATCTCTAGAGTTATTTCAATTACTTCCTAACGTTAGATTAATGCTATTAAGTAAAGATGTAACCTAGAAAGTCGGTTAAAGGGATACCCTCTATTACTAAGCCCTTTACAAGGTAACCAATCTACCACAATCTATATGCATACATCACACACATATTTCGTCAAACATGTACAAGACAATACAAATAGAACAAGTCATAAATACATCATTAAATAAGGAAATAAGTAAATACATAGTTCATATATTGACATCACATCATAATCACTCCCTACATCCTAAGAATAAGAGGACTACTCTATAGCAAAGAAGAAACAACCAAAAAGCATGAATAACATTCTACAACTCAAATCATAAAGAAAGAAAAAGAGAACGCTTAACAATGTGTTGCAAATCTTCTAAGTTGAACTTCTTACTTCGGAGGTGGATGGATCGTCAAGAGGATGAATATGGAGGCTCTTGGGGTTCCCTTAGAGGGGAAAAATTTTTCCCCAAGGAGAGGGGTGGAGCCTCAAATCAAAGTTAGGTCAAAAAGGGGAGAAAATCCCCTTTTATAGGTGGGGAGGGCACGACCCCTCACCACAGGGCCGTGCCAAGCGTGTGCGTTGCTGCCCAAAGCAGGCACGACCTGCTCGTGTAACTTGTTGGAAGAAAGAGGAGCGGACATGCCTCAAGGCACGACCAGACTGTGTGTCTCGCTGGTTTGAAGGGACACGAGCATGGGCCGTGTGGAACACTAAAGGATGAGGCACGACCGTGCCTCAGGGCATGGTTGTGCCTCAGAGCACGGCCTGCCCCTTCCCATGTGCAGTGTTGTGGGGAGAGGCACAACCTGCCCATGCTAGTTTTCGAAAGAGGCTACACCATGCATTCTTTATCCATTTTCTCTCCATATCACATTCTGTCAATGAAAACAAGGCAAAGTAGATCTCCAGTAATCATGCTAATAAAATAATTAAATAGAGTGCGATAACGTAAATCATAATTAAGAAATACAAGTGAATGTGTGTTATCAATGCCTAAAAACATATATAAACTATGCACATTACTAGGGTGCAAAAAAGTTGCTTAAATTAGGAAAATTCTTGCTAAGGCTATGTTAACCAACTTGAAAAAAAGGAAGGCGTTTTTTTAAAAAGTTGCGGTATCATTTCTTTGATTGCTTAATGTCTCGGTTCTGTGGTTATATATTCTACTTTAGTTACCATTTTGCACTCATTCTAAGGTATATAAAAGTTGCTTACACATACACATACTTTTTCTCAAAGGTCAGATGCTTTGAGGACCATTTTAAAAGAGGAAGGATGGCAAGCACTTTATAAAGGGATTGGGCCAAGTCTTCTGCTTGTATGGACTTCTGTGCTTGCAGTTTCCAGTTTAAAATTTTCCCTTATTTTGTACTCTACCTGATTTAGTTTGGCATATCATGTTTGTTTCTATGATATTCTTTTCTATACTTATTGAGCATGATATATTGTGCCTTTGCACATTATAATGGATTTGGTTCCATGATTAGAAATATATTAAATGGAAATTAATAAATTTTAGTTTTATAGTTTTTTTGTTATATAAAAATGTTTACTTCTTGATTGACTACCCTGAGCATTTTGTTGGAGATATAAATGACTTAAGCAAACATTTTTTAAGTATAGTTCATTCATTTGATAGAATACCAAGTCAAATAAATTGGTTCCTTGCTGAACTTTCTTCGGATATGTAGAATGTAAATATAATTCTTTTCTAGCCATAGGTAGAAAATATGAGATTGTCTGTTAGCCAATGACTATTCATGATTACATATTAAATCAAAATATGAGTCTATATAGCAATTCCAATGTCACTCCTTGAACCACTCAACCATCTCCTACATAATCTTATTATTGAGAAACTGTGTGAATAATGAATTGTGAGTCATTTTTATTATTGCAGTCAAGTATAATTGATGAATAGTTTGGTAGGAATAATTCCTTTCAAATAAATTCTGAATTTTATGCATCCAACTGGACAAGGGATCAATCAAGAAAATTGAGATTCAATTGTGATATTATTTAGATATAAAGGTGTGAGAGACTAAAGAAGGAAGACTATTTAAGATCGTAAGACTTAGTAGTGGGATACCCTTGCACAAAGTCATGGTTGGAATAGGTGGGAGTTGGGACTCACGGCTTTTTCTTTTTAGTTCTTTCGGTTGTCGTTGTGTTGTCTTAAAGTTGTTTTGCAGGTGGTTGCATATGCATATGCAGTCCTTCCTCTTTTACACACACATAAACTCATGGGATATTACCTTTATTTCAGTTGGCTTACCTGTATTAAGCTAGTTCATTAATTCAATTTGGTTTACCATCTTAAGGAATAGATCAGTCAAGATGATTGATCTTAGTTTACACTTCATCTATCGAATAAATAATCAAACAAGTGAATAGAAAAGTTAACCAAAATACTTAGGAAAAATATCTTTCCCAACTTTTAGGTAATGAGGTTCTCTGTCGATGACATATATGCCCTTCTCACAAGGTGAGATGCTTGCAAATAAATAGGATTCGCAAAATTATAGGACCACCTAATCGTGCCCTACAAATTGTTAGTTGAAAGTAACATGGCCATTTTGATATCCTTGACCTCTAAAAACTCAACAAATTTTTTGCACTCAATAAGTCTTGAGATATCTCTTATCAACTTTATTTTTGGTCACTGGAAAAACTTCAAAGATAATTACAATATTACATTTTAAAAAAACGTCATCTATGATGCTCTGTGGTGTATTTTTTTGATATAAGGATACCATGATGAAATTTTACATTGCCATTGCACAAACAGAGCTTAGTTAGTTCTTTATTTGGGTGTAGCTCCTTCAGTCTCAGATAGCAAAGTAGGGGATTTAGTAGTTCATCAGGCTGAATCCTTAGTGGGCTGTGGGTTAGGCCAAGCTTGAGATGGCATCAGGTAGGCAGAATGATGCCTGGTGCTATGAATCAACATCATCATCGTGCAATTTGCTGAGTGAAACACAAGTTCTACTTGAGTCTAGGAACCCAATATGCGTTGAATGAAGCAGGGCTCCTCAAATTCATAGTTGAGTCAGAGGTCTAGCTAGTGGTAAGCAGGGGTAGCTCCTTTAGTTCCTCACAGACAAGTTGGAGATCTTGTTGGTTAGTCATTTTGGGTGGTGGGTTCTACCTCTATGTCATGTTCAATTTTTTTTTTTTTTGATGAACTAGTTTTTCATGTATTAATTTTACTGTTAGCAGTATACTTTGGATTTGAAATTCATTCAGAATATCAAGTCATCTCAAAGTATTGCAATCAAGTGCAATAATTCAATTTTCAAGTGCTTGTGATTTAGAGTTGCATCAATATCACAATTCTTAAATTTTTATGTACTGAAATGGAAGGAATAAAACAGAGTGGCGCTTATTAGACAATACTAAAAGATGCACTTGAGATTTTAACTGAAAGTTCTCAGTTCTGTAAGTTTGAGTGGTCAAGCAATTTTGCCAAAAGCTTAAGATATGTGGCAGGGCCCAAATCATATTTCTTAACACTTTCCTTATGTATCCATGTCTAGACAAGAATAGCTAGTTGAAGCCCACATGTGCAAAATTCATGAGTATTTATTCTTTCTCCAGCAGAACTTAAACACAGAAATGCTTACGCCTGTACCTCTTGAGTTTGATTTTGTTTTCCACTTCTCTCATTTAACATGTGAAATTTGTGTCAATCATTTGTCACACAATTTTCTTTACCGCACACTTTCTTTACCTCTCTACATATCATTAGTAATGGTAGATTTGATGTTTGTTAATATTTGGCTAGGTTACTCATGGTGCAATTCAGTTTACAGTTTATGAAGAACTCCGTAGACTTGTTTCTCACACCAAGGGAAAAGGAGCAAAGACAAATGCCATGGGTGGAGATGAATCATTGGTAATATTCTGAAGCAATGCATTTCAATGAGTAGATATTATTGATTGCATGTATCTATATATACAGATAGTGGTAGGCTTGAATAGATGCCAAATTCTCTTATTTCTAAAGTTTGAAAATCCACTTTTTTATATAAAACATCTTGCCTTTTAGTTGCAGGATATGATCATGAATCCTAGTGGTTCATGATAATATGGAAATTCTTGGACTATTTAGTTATACTTTCTATTAGTCCTAAATTTAAATATGTAAAATCCCTCAGGGAACAAGAAGAGAATCAATGTTATTATTGAATAAGTGAGCATGCAATTCTTATGATAGTTTTAGATATTTCATGAAATTGATATTGATGAAGATACCAGTATTAGGATAAAGAACAAGTATTCAGAATGTAGAAGAGCTTCTGGAGTCTCATGTGATCATCATATCTCCCTTAAGTTAAAAGGTAAATCTATATGATTGTTAAATCGGTTGTCATACTTTATGAAATGGATTGGAACTATGAACTGACACAACATTAAAAAAAATACTACTATTTGAGGAGATTAATTAAACATTGCTCCAATACACAATAAAATGAGAGTAGATAGCATTGCATGAACATTTTTTAAAGGCGGCCAATTGATTCTTAGAAGAATTAAATCTATGAATAAAAGGTATGAGCAATAGAGTGAGAACAAAGAAATAAAAGTCATATTAAAATGATATAATTAATTTGAATATTACTGATGTTATAATAGAGCTAGCGATCCCATATAGTTAGGACAAAGATGGCTTGATGATGAATTTCTTTATTTATCTCAAGTTTTTAAATGTTTGCAAACTAATTTGAGGAATGCCTTTATAATCTTAATAAACATATTCTTTCAGATCAGGTAATCAGTCTTAGTACCTTGATTGTCTTTTTTACTATATCAATCTAGATTCTCTGTTATACTGTAATTGTAATATCTTTTGGCAATTTATATTATATATGAATGATGAAAATTATGCTAAAAAATTTATTATGAAACCAAGATAAGTATTTTTGCCCATTCATTTTTTGTTTGCTGTTAAAGCTGAGACTAAGATAGAATAGGAAGTATTGTCCAGTATATAATATAAAATTTTTTTACTTGTGTCTTTGATATAGTTGTACTATAGCACTTGTCAAGTTACAAATTCATTTTGCTAACACATTGTATTGTTGTACTGTCCAAAACTTTGCTTATGATGGGATTCATTGTTTTATTTTATTTCTCTTATTAGAGCTCATTCGACTATGCTGCTCTTGGTGCTTCCTCTAAAATTGTTGCAATCCTATTCACATATCCATATCAGGCAAGCTGCTCAAGATTTGTTATCTTCTTTCTAGTTTTGTTAACCTGAACTCAATGCCTTTACTCATCAAGCTAGCTTACTAGCTGATTGTGGTTGTCCCTTTGTAGGTTATTCGTTCTCGGTTACAGGTACTTGAAGTTTTCTTTTATAATTGTCAGACCTATTTCTTTTTCGTGTGCCCATCTAATTTTGGATATTGAAAAGTTGTGTTTTCTATCAATTTTAATATATGAGCAATACAATCAGCTTGACCTTGTATCCCAATTATTATCATTTTTTTTTGTATATTGCAGCAAAGACCTAATATCAATGGAACCCCAAAGTATTCAGATAGTTGGCATGTTATAAAGGAAACTGCAAGGTAAATAATGATGTCATACCAGCGTTATGTTGGTAGCACGTTCTTCAACTTGTAGATTTTTGGTAGAAAAGAAAATTGATATCTTGACTTTGTTGTTTAACTAAATTGGCATTCTACAAAGTTATAGTCCACGAGCTACCTCGCGGGTCCAACACATTTATTTGGCCATTTGTCCTCGTTATAGTTTACTACCTAAACATATGTCAGCTACAATCAAATTCATGCAAAACCATAGTTCTAATACAAAGATCAATTTGATGGGTCTTGATGTAGGAAAATTATGCTCGTTGATTCATTATTTGTTCAATTTCATAATTGTTAAATGAGAGACCCATTATTGCTAACTCGGCGGTGTAGGTTTGAAGGACTTCGTGGATTTTACAGGGGCTTGACGTCCAACTTGTTGAAGAACATCCCTGCGTCGTCAATAACATTCATTGTGTATGAAAATGTTCTTCGCACTCTCAGAACAAGTAGAGGGGAAAATTGATCCGTCTATTTATATACTATTTTTTGTATTAATAAGGTATTAATTTGACTTTTACTATTGATAATTTTAATAATCAGAGATGCTTTTTATATTTGTATTTTTTTGCCAAGCACGCTCACGTGGTCAACAACGTTGCAATGCTTTCACTTTTTGTCCTGACGAACAATTTTCAGCATATAGAGCGTATAATTAAGATTTATGCATATAGAAGATTATATATAAGATAAGGATGGGCAATTCTGTATTTATTGATTTTCTTAGTTCCAATGTTTAGAAAAATTGTACATGGAAGACTGCAGCTCACCCATCGGGTTGTTTCGTTCCTGCCTGCACAGGCGCAGCGGCGTGACACAAGGAGATGAGTGGGTCCACTTTGGTGCGTGGCAACCCTATTGTGATATGGTCCTGCACTGCATGTGCAGGGAGGATCGAACCCCCATCTCCCATTATGTTTATGATATTATATTACTAAGTGTTAATTAATTCTTTGCGTCGGCAGCGTCCTTCTTCCCCTTTGCCTGAAGAATCATCAAGAGCTCCAGCACCTTCCCGCTCTCCGGCATCGCCTCCTTCACCCCCTCGTGCTCACGGAACCTCACCGCCCACCATGGCAGTGCAGGCATCGTCGCTTCATCCAGCAGAACCAATCCACAAAGCATCCGAAATGACGTCGAGAAAGCCGACGTGATCGCCGCCGAAGAAAGCTTTCCCTTCGCTCAGCTTCACGAAGGCCGCCTCAAGAAGCAGAAGCCCTGCGCGGACCTGCTCCACCGCCTCCGCCTTGGCTTCCTCTTTTTCAGCCTTTCCTATGGCGGACAATGACGGGAACCTCTGCAGGCGCAGAATCATCAATTTAGCAGACATAATATAAGAGAAATTCACGGCAAAATCAACTATATATATACGATGAATTGTTCCAAACTAGTTCAGGTTGGAAAAATAAATATGAATGAAAAAATAAATAGTAGAGACTTCATTATGCATGAGACTTTAGTCCCACATTGAAAGTTTCAAGGTTTGATGGTAAGTTTATATTATTTCACATGAATACATGTTGTGAATTAATACATGAGGAGAGATTCTCTCTTAAGCATAAATGTGCAAGGGGTATGCAAATCTAGAACCTAGATTGTACTATATCCGACTTGTGTATGAGCACAGCCTATTTGTGTATCAAATGAAACTATCATTTTGTCATTTATATTTTTGCTCAATTATGCACTAATGAAACTTAAAAACGTTTCATTAAACAAAAGGTTTCTTTTTCTTTTTTTCGT
>JBBPFP010000067.1:511179-526820 GCA_037974795.1 Kaempferia galanga | reverse complement strand
ATCGTGGTTTGTAGTTTAAAAGCGTGCTGCGGCTCGGCACTGACCGTTGCGGACCATGAATCCGGTCGAATGGCATTCCTTTGCAAGATGAACTGATCATTGAGGGTGGCATTTTACCAAATCGCCCGGCAAGTTTTAAGATTTTTTAAAACGTACATCATACTTTAATTTTTATCGAACTGCACACTTATTTGAATAGTTTTTAATCTTATAAAAATGTAAATTCGTCAAGATTTTTTTTACAATGTAAATAGAGCTAATACATTGTACTTTTTAGGGTTTTCTATTAAAAATAATAGTTTCTACTGCCTAAGAATGTTTAAAAATCATGGACGATACATTCACGATGAGTTAACAGTATCATCCTAGGTTAATTTTTACTGTCTTTGCTTTACAATGATCTAACAATTACTTTGTTTTTATAGAACTTATTGATGGACATAACATATGATATCTAAAATAATTTAAGTAAAACTAATAGGATTTTAGTAGTAGTTTACTGATGAGGTCCATTCTCAAGATGAAAGATTCAAGGTGGCAAAAGATGACACGCTTGCCCCTATCGCCCCCGTCAACCCGTCTCAGGACCAACACGGAGGAGGTAAATCACGGGTGGCTACTAGCACTTAAAATAATGACTAACATATGAGGGAGGTATTTACCTCGGCTATACTGAGATTCGACCTATCCAGAATTAATTAGCATAGATATCTGGTGTCATTATTAAAGAAGGATATATATCAAGTGTGTGTATATATATATATATAAATTATTTCCAGGAGAATTTGAAGGGAACATCCTTTATTTTGTCTACTTGATAAATATTGAAAACAATAATACATCTTATAATTATTGAAAATTTTTAAGGTAGATTTTGGAAAATATATCATGCTTAAGCACTATACTGATATTTTATCAGAATTCAGTTAAGTAGGAAAACAATATAACACTGAAGCCGGGTTTATCTGGGAGTATCAAAATAAAAATTATATAAACTTTTTTTTTTTTTTTTTTGCAGTGGATAGTTTTTCCTTGTTTACTTCGTAAAAGAGAATGAATTACTTGTCTTTTAATTTTGTTTCTATTTACCTAATGGACAAATGGGTTTACCAATCCATCAATTTTTGATATTTTTTCATCCATCTAAATTAAACAGAAAATAATTTACTTATTCTCAATTGTGTAATCGAATTTCGCCCAACTCGACTATAGACCACCGGTGATACCAATCGACCACGAGCAGTGACCTTGCACGACTACAGACGGCAACCACACTACCACGGATGGCGGCCGGGACTTCAAGAATCAAAGTTCAAATTTTGCTGTAAGTTTGTGATTTTTTTTTTTTTTATATTTCAAATTTGGCATTAAGTATCAAGAATCAAATTTCAAATTTTGTTGCAAGTCTCTTATTTGTTGTTTACAGTAAATAATTTTTTTTCTTCTAATTTGGCATTAACTGTTCTAAAATATGTTATATAATTTTGAGAAGCATATTGAAAATTTCAAAGTATCAAAAGGAACCACTCAAGTAAACAGAGTCAAAGCAGGGAGAGCACTAGCCGCCGACGGGGTTGAACCGGTCAACGATGGCGGATGACGACGCCGTGGTCAACCGGCGGTCTCCCGACGCGGGATTAGTCTGGCCGTGCCGGTGCTCCCCCTCGTACGTCACGAGGAGGATCGCCGGATCTTCGGGCGCCCGCTCCACGTGCTTCCGGGCAGGGCAGCCCTTCACGCTGCTGCACTTGTAATAGCCCCTGCGACGACAGGATAGGGACGGTTCAGATCGTGCCAAGAGGGCAACAGGGAGAGATCGGACGGTGTAGATCGGCTACTAACCTCGGGTAAGGTGAGCCCTTGATGGGCTTCTGCCCGTACTTGCGCCAGGAGTGCTCGTCCGCCGGGATGTCCCCGTTCCTGGAGCTTGTCGCCGGCACGCGCATCGTAGTTTTTTGACGGTCCTTCCTGCTAAAGTATATCAAAGGACGGCGTATTTTAGTGGCGGGAGCAGAGTTACACTAACGTGCGCGGAAAAGAGAGGGTACCTTTTCTTCGTGCAGCGGCAGGCAGTCGCCTTGGCTCCGTCGTCAAGGTGGGAGTGGTCGGCGGGTTGCTTTCTCTTGTTGGAGGACGCAAGCGGTGGCTTCCTAGCTGAAACCGTGACCGTTGCACCGGCCGCGGGAACGCGAACAGAGGATCCCGAAGCCAACTTTCTGGTCACGCCGCCGTCGCCGCCCGGAAGAGACGAGAGGAAAGACGAGCTCGACACCGAGATCATCGCCGAGGCGTTGAATTGCTCCTTTGGCTCAGTAAAGTCCAGGGTCGCTGTTTGAGGCGCCGTCGTCCCCGTCAGTGGTGGAGTTTCTGGCGCGATGTCTTGGGACACCGACGCTTCCACTGCCGCCGGCGCTATGGCGGGGAGGGGGACGCGGCGGAAGCGGGCGTGGCCAGTTCGGTTCAGTACGGAGATGACCTGCTTGAACCTGACGACCGTCTGGTCCGTGATTTCCCGGCAATCCGGAGGCGGCTGCTGGTGGGAGAGCTGCATCACGAGGCGATCCAAGCTGCGAAGCCCGGCGGCTACCGCCTCCCTGACCGCCGCCTGTTCATCCCTCTTCCCGTATCCCATCGAATCGACGGCCGCGCTCAACGATTCCCTTAAACCTCTGTAGAAATCGTAGCTCCGATAGACGATTATGTCAAGATTTGGACGAGGAAGAAAGGAATGCCAAGGGGGTTGAAAATGAAATGAAACAGAGACGAGGGGTCGTCACTGGCCAACGCGCAGGCTGGCTTCCAAATCAACGGCCAACATCTCATCAAGTTTCTAATAAACGGGTAGAGATTTCCGGAGACCTAGCTGCGGATAATAAAAGCGTAAACCAGGAGCTTGGAATGCGAGTCAACGCGTTGAAAGAAAAGACCGATTGCGTCTATTCTCGCCCTCCCGAATTCGTCATAAAGTCGGGTGCAATTTTCTTAATTTGCTAAACAATCGGTGTCTGAGTTTGGCGACAGATTTGACTTAATCCGGGATAATGGGTAGAGTGGTGGAATCGGTGGGTCCGCCTTGCCTTCTGCTATATATCATATTAAATTTTTTTAATAATTTTTATATTCCACCCCTGGATGATGTAGACAAGCGAAGAATCCAAAAAACACAAAAGAGACGTGAACGGATAGACGATGACTCGGCCGCCATTACTCGGAGGAGGAATCTGGAATATAATGAAGAAAGAGGAGAGTTGACTTGGACGGCCGTCGTCTTTGTCGGGTTTCATCTGGTGAGAAAGTTGACTACACTTTGCCTTTGACGTTTGACTGAGAGAGAGGGGGTCGTCTTCAAGCCCGTGTTTTCTTACAGTGCAAAAATCAAATATTAACAGCACTGCTGTCGAGAATTGCTCTCTTTTTAGGATCACCCGATCGCCTCAGCCTCCATTTGCTTCTCTTGGCGTGCAGTGCACTCAAGCATCATCTTCTGGATTAGTTAATTAATCATCCGAAGATCCCAAAAGATAGCAGCCTATCGTCGATGTTGCTGTTGGACAAGGGTGGCGTAGATCAACTCATTCCATGCATCAGGAATCCCTGGAAGGCACCAGTGGCTGCAATCCTGACGCCTTTTCGACGTCTTCTCGCCTTCGATCATCTTCTTGCCGTAGACAGATGGATGCCCATCCTTGCGGTAGTTGGTCAGCTTAGTCACGTTCAAAAGGACGACGGGAACATGCATTCTATTAACGACGTCTTCTACTATCTTCATCTTCAGTGGGTAGCTATCCAGCAATGCTCCGGATTTGACTGGCTCTATCTCTCCCTTGCACGTTCCGCCGGAATCCCAGTCTCCACCTCTGGAGCAAAAACATGTCGATCGATGAGGTTTTGGGATTATAACTTGAAACTACTGTTAATCCATTGAAGAACACCTAAAATGTGCAGCAGAATATCCGCGGTAAATGATGAGTTGTTTTGCAGGATCCACGTTACGCTCGATCCATCTTCCCCATGTCTTGATGGCCTTTTTATAAGCTTCTGTCGCGTCGAATTGTGGATAGAGAACACCACCTTCTTGGTAGTAGTTTTTCCTGGTTAAACAGAGTCGTGATTTTAACTGAAATGTGAATCAAAGAAGCAGGAAAATGCAGCATTTCGACATGCAAGAGAGATGAGATGGATTACCCCCTTGCAGTCTTTCCATGCGTCCACCAGTGACCAGTGTTAAAGACAAGTACGTCGGCACTTTTCCAACGTTTGGCTGATTTGTCGATTCGGTCTATGGAAAGAATAGGGTTTGAATTGCCCAATCGATTGATTCGAACTCCTTCTCTGGCTAAAAAATGGGATCGAACGAACTCTACGGTGCAGTCATAGTCCTGCCAGAAATATTGTCTATTAGATGTATATTTTTATCAGTGGCATAGTTACCTGATTCTGTGCTCCAGAACAAAGCTAAGCTTTAGGCCATCCAACCCCTACATTCCATGAACTAGTTAACGAATTAAAATTCCAACTCGTAAGCAGAGATTTTTCTTACAGCAAACTTGAAAATGAAGTAGCCGCGTCCTTTGGTTATTTTATAGCCTCGAGTCTCATACATTTTGCTCTTGTCGGGCAAGGCTTCTCGCAAAAGACACAACATTGATTCAAACTGGTTCCGATTCATGGAATCTCCAACAAACATTAACCTTTTCCCTCGAATTCTCTCCAAAAAGTCTGTTCCGTTAAACCTAAGGATCGAGAAAAACAAAAAAGGAAACAATGAACCCCTGATGAAAATACAAAGACTGCACTTTCTTCTTGTAAAACATGGCTGTGAAATTGGAAAACTAAAATACGAATGAAGTTATGTTATCGTAGCAGTATTTTACAACTTACGGTTACCAAGGCACAAGAATCAAACTAGTCCTAAAATATGTAAAGTAATAAGAAGAAATCAAGAGAGCAATGAATGTTATATTTCTGATACATCAATCAACTTAGCAATAATCTCAACTAATTTGAAGGAAATACATACAAAAACATTTATGAACATTAGTTTCTCCACAAATTTATGAATAAATCTCCCCCATTGTCCACAGAGGATAACTTATATAGAAATTTAATTGGGTGGCTATTTATTTGGATACTTAACTTTTTTATCAGACTTCAAGATTAAGGAAGGGCCTTATCAAGCCACATGATGATTGATAACCCAAAAATTGGTTATGATATGTCTGACACACTGTCTCCTAAACAACCAGATAGAAATTGTCTACAATGCTGAAAATAGGTAAGCAAAGAAATTTACTAAACCTAAAACATTTTGTTCAATTGTTGAACTTAGAATATGAAGGGAAACAAACTTAGTGCTGATGTAACACAAAGTATAACCCTATTGAACTGAGATCATGAATTTTATTAAAGACAATTCATTTGTTTAATTTTTTTTTTCTTTTTGGAAAAGAATTTCTATATTTCTACTCTTCTGCATTTTCTTTGCTCACGAAAGCATTATATCCATTGGTTCTGCCAGTACCATCTATAATCTTATTTCAAAAGGTAATAACGAAGATGAATCATGAACAATCAACCTTTGATGACATACAAACGTAAGTGGTTTCTAAGGCACATACTTCATTTAAAGGGCTTAATGAATAAAATATTGAATCCACATGAAGTCACCAAGTATGGAAGTATTAACATGCCCACTAAAGCCTAGCTCAGCAGAGTCTTTTAAGCTTCATCACAAAAGGAACAGGATCCTCCCCGTTCTAGATGATTCAAGTTGTCCAATAAAGGACCTTGCATTAATCTGGAACGTAATGTGGATGACGCATAGACATTGACATACAAATATGTGGAGCTCCTTGTTTGAAGGAGCTCCACATATTAGCTTTAACGTTGATTTCAATTATCTCTTCTATACATTTTTGTCTATCTCTGTTTGGAGTCAATCCCGTAGTCACGCAGTTATTTAAGAAAGGAAGCAACAAATGTGATAAAATGGGAAGAAAAGAAAGCTACAGCCTACAGAGGAAGAGGAAGAAGCCACCTCGGAAGATGACAGCCGTCGGGTTTCCACTTCCATTTCAAGTAATCACTATCCCTCCTTCCATTCTCCTGACAGTTGTAGGCTTCGTCGACGTAGGGGCAAGAAGCCGGCTGATAGAGCGGATACCGCCCCTCTTCGTCTCTCTCCCACTTCCCTTGGTAAATGTCGCACTTCTTGATCCCAACGGAATCCGCCCCGGGATGCGACTCCGCGTCCGTAGCTTGCGCCGAGTCGGCGGGTTTGGGCGGCTCGAAAGGCCTTGGGGGAGGAGGAAAGGGAGGGGTCCGGTGCGGATCCCGCCTCTGAGGAACCTCCGTCACGGAAGACGGCGGATCATCCACCGTATCCTGAGGCAGGATGAAAACTTTGCGGGACGGAGAGACCGATAGATCGGAGGAGGAGGTGGAGAGACGAGAGTAGAGGAGACGGTGGGGGGCCAAGTCGAGGAGGAGGAGGCAGAGGAAGAGGAAGGCAGAGAGGGAGACGGAAGATACGGCGGCGACGGCGACGGTGCGGCAGCGCTTGGCGTGGGGAAGGAGGAGGGGAGGAACTGGCGGAGCCATTGGCGCAGCAGCGGTGAGGGTACGATCATGCCGCTTCTATGTGGGGGGGGCGGAGAAACGAGGGCGAAACGTAAAGCCGGTGACCCGATCTTCAGACACTAATTTTGGACGCTGGGAATGCAGAACGTACGACAGGAGTGATAAAGGGAAGCAGGAAGGTGACCGGATCTCCCGCCATGCCTTTCAATTTCGGAAATTTATTAAATCACATTTTTTTAATTATCTAAATTACTTGTCCCACTTTAAACCATTGCTACTTAACTCATATTTATTTAGTCAATTGAACGGAGTCAAAAATCTTTTCAGGAAAAACCTTGATTTTGAGTCACGTAAATTTAAAATTTTCTAATTTCAAAACTTTTCATATTTAAATTTTTAATAAAAATTATATATTTTTCACTTTAAACCCTTTTAATATTTTTCTAAGTAGCTTATGTTTATTTTTACTTTGGACCCATTCCAACTAACAAAGATTTTGGTAAAGTCCTTGATAAATCTAGATACATTTAATTCCCTTTACATGAACATCAAATGGATTTTTAATAATTCTCTCACTTTTTTTCATATTCAAAATTTCTAATTTTGAATAATTTCAGCGATTTTTTTAAATCAATACAAACACAACTAATTTATTTAAAATGACACCAATATTTAACGACAATCAATCAATTAAAATCTCATCTAATTAATTATATCACTTTTCAATTAATTAATAGTCAGATAGTAATGAATCGGTAGAAATATTAAATTGAAGGTATTTTGAAAAATAAATACATCCGAGAATTATAATGTGAAATTGTGATATGCAATTTTGAATGCTATAAAAAATGTCTATCCTAGATTAGTTGGAATGTAATTTTGTTTTCGGTTTTTTTATCAATTATGGGCTGACCGGGACCTATAGTTGGGCCCCAGCTGGGTCAAATCATAGGCCTCCAGCTCGGCTCTGCCGTGACTGGGGGCCTGGCGCCCGCGGAATTGCGTGCCCTGCTTTACGAATCGCCCCGCTGGCCACGTGATCGACTGCTCGCTAGTCTCTGCGGTGTTCGCTAAATTCATTCGGCATATTCGGGGTCGGTGCCACACTGGTCCCCACCCTCAACGTTCTTCCCGAGGGCTTCCACGTCATCCGAAATTTCCTATCCGCTGTGCCGGAGCGAACTGCCGATGCCGTTCGAAGCATTCATCAGCTCCCCATCCTCTCCCGCATCGGATTCCCGGAACACACCGAACGCGCAACACCGAAATCACGAAACAGGAGAAGCCACGTCGGAATCAACGCCGGCTGTTGTGGCTGTAAAAGAAAAGGCGCCATACTTTATTCCGTATCGACGTGTTACCCAATCGCCTACCTGGCTTTTTTTTGGCCCAATTTGCGAATATTTCGGTCTTGTCGTTCTTCATCATTCGCACGCCACTCCTCAGTATTTCGGAATATCTGTTTTTTTTTTTTTTTTTTTGAAGTCTTCGGGTGGTTTGGGCGGCGACGGTTCCTTCACTCCCATTCGTCCTCGAGGTCGATCGAGCTGCTTGCTAGGGTTCACTTCGTGCCGACCTCTCCGACCCCAGTGTCGGTCGCGCCGCTTGCTTTGAACGAGTAAAGGTGAGTTTTTTTCTTTGATTTTCCCCCCACGCCTTCTTACCGCCGTTTCTTAATTATAGCGGGCATGTGTTGCTGTCGTCGTGCCGCTTGCTTAGAATGAGCGAAGTTGTGATATGTATATATTTTTGTTTCCTGTCCTACCCCTTTGTTTACGGGTCGCGATAGGTGTTGCTGTCGCATTCGATTCTTAATTCTGAAAAAAAAAAAAATGCGACGGGATTGTTAGTTGTTGACATTGTTTCCGAGTTCTTCCCCCGTCTCAGGAACTGATCTGATTTCTGAGTTTATCTCCGTGATTGTTTTGGTGTGTCGGGATGTCGAGAACTGAGGCTCGGGCTAAGGTAGAAAAGCAGATTCTTTTTTATTTTTCCTCTTTTCTTGCTACGATTTCGGATGATCTTCCTGGATCCTTTTTTGGACTTTGGCACTGAAAATTTATTGCTTGGTCTGATTAGGTCGATTCTGAATTTGTTTTTGTACATATGCCTTACCCGGAGGCTAGTCTCTGATTGTCACAACAAGCATCCGAAATTATTCTCGCACATTCTGTTGTATTCTCAAAATGGAAGCTCTTGAATTCTGTTGATTTTTTTTTTTTTTTTCAGTTCCAGCTTAATTATCCTTTGATAATTATTTAATATGTTGGTATATTCAATTGATCAATTGAACATGTGTATATCCGTTTGATTCTGTGTATCTCTGGAGGTTTGGGCGCTAGCGCTAGTGTAATATGAAAGTTTAGTGTCTGTTATCTTTGACTCTTTTTTTGTTCTTTGTAATTCTTTTGGTGTTTAAAAGTAGCATGAACACAAAGGGTACAACAAATCTGCATCTTTTCCAATGAATTCTCTGATCAATTCTAAATGCTCTCGAGGGGTTGACTTTAGTTTTTTATGATAATTTCCCATTTCACGCTGAAAATTATTACTCATCATGTTTCCTTGTAAATGGTAAACTGATTTGCCCGCTGGTATGCTAACTTGTTAATGTCATATTCACATCCTTCTTCATTTTTGGTTTTCTATGATGGCATATTCACTGTACACATAAAATTCTCCATTGATGGACTCATGGCACATGATTTTAAAATTTCAACCATGTAAAAATACTTGTCATTAAGAACTTCTTTCTCTTAATGAAGTTGTAGTTCAACTGTCTGAATTGTGTTTTTCATGTACAGTTGCATTAAAAGGTCTGGTTGATTTTCATAATGTTAAAATATTATAAATATGGCTAGAGATAATTTAGTATCCCTAGGCATGGATAGGAATAGTTTGAATTTCTCTAAATATGGTTAGAGATTTTTAAGATTAAATTTTAACTTATTTCTTAGAATAGGTCAACCCTAACTTTGTATAAATATGGGTTCTTTCATGTAAGTTCTTGTTTCACAAAGTTTTACACATAGGTTGTTTTGGGACAAATAATTCCGGAAGCTATTAAAAATCTTGTTAATGAGCATGGAATGCTATTATCTCAGTGTTAATTATCAATTTATTCATCTTCAGTAACTTATCTGCAGAATTTAAACTTCTAATGTGGTTTGTCTATTGTTTAACTGCATGTTCCACTAATGTATAGCATTTGGAAAAAGTACCTTACTGTGAAATTCACTTGAGACAATTATCCACTACAATTTCAACTTTTCTAAATAGAAAATGATACACTTGGTTGTTACTTATCGATCATCACCCTGTCTTGGTTGCAATGGATTATTTGTCTAAAATATATGAATGTCTTTATGCAGAATCCTCTTGCTGGCGGCTTGAAGCCAAAACCAAGCAGTTCTCCACATATGGCAGTCTCCATGAAAAATGTTGATTCAGCTTTTCATGGAGTTGGGCAAAAAGCGTATCCTCTTGCTCAAGTTTATTTTTCCATTTTCGCTAAGTTTACCTTCCAAAGTATAGTTGTGCAGTATGAAATATAAAGAATTTATTTAATTTTAATAGAACAAGTATCATTGTTCTTGCAATATCTATGTTCATGATTATTCTATGGAAGGAATATTTGGAAAAATGTAAATAAAATTTACAAATGGTCTAAACTTATCCCAATTCAACAACTTTATTCTACCATTAGTTGCCCTTCCTCAGCTGCTGTCAAATCTTAACTTCAGTAATTGTTTCATTGCTTGTATGATCTATAAAAATGAGTTGATACTTCATCTTGCATTCTAATCTCTGTAGACACAAATAAAAAATGAAACAGCTAGTGGTGTTATCCGGTTGTTTTCACTAGTTAGCACGATGTTTGAGTAAACAGTGTTTAAGTTGAATATTTAATTGTTGACTAAAAGAATTTCCTGTTAGAATAATCACAACAATGTAGAGAGCAGATTTGAGACATTGCATTACAGATTAGTATGAACTAAAACAATTGAGGGGGTAAAAAAAGAGAGCTCATGTCAATTGGATCCTGTCTGGGAATGTCTAATCGTGAGTGATGATGTTAAGCTCTCTTGTTGCTTGAATTGTGTCAACATGATCACAAAATACAGTCATGCTACTTAAATATTAATTTTAATGGAGCGCATGTGTCATTTTATCGTTATATCCCCGCTCTGCATTGTGCCTACTGGTTTTGTTTTGCTTAATAATACATAGTGGACTGGAGATATGGCGTATTGAGAACTTTTGCCCAGTCACTGTACCAAGTTCTTCACATGGAAAGTTCTTCACTGGAGATTCATACATAGTTTTGAAGGTATTTTGCTATGATTTTTTACAAATCCAACTTCAATCTTTTTTTATTCTTGTCCAATATTTCTTCACGAAGCTCCACGAGAATGAATTTAGTCTATCACCAACTATATACCATCTGTTTCCCCCTCAAGATAGTTAATTCAAGGTGATTTGGACAAGCAGCTTATTATGAATCATGCAAATATTTCAAGTTACAGTTGGGAGGAGAGAGCAGAATATGCCATATTGAGTTGGAATTGTAACTTCAAATTTCATATTTTTTATACCTATATTCCTTCTGATGGATTGCTAAAATTTACTATCGATTCAACTGTTCCAACTGACCAAATCTGCTCATCAATACTTCATTCATTGACTAAGATCTAGAAATGCTTATGCTTATTTCTTGGTTGATATCATATCTACGTAAAAGTCTACCCCAAAATCAAGAATGCAAATCATTTGTTATCTTTTAAGATTCTTCACTTCCATATCTTCCTCATATGGCAAGAGGCCTCACCTTCATGTCTTCCTCATTTGTCAAGAGCTTTTGCCTTGGGGTCTTCCTTATTTGCTAAGAAGGCTTGCCTCCTATCTTTCTCACTGGCACCTGCCTCGTTCGAGCATCTGTCAAGCATTTATTGAACTTTTCAATCTACCAACACCCATTGAACTTTTGCATCACTCATTGTTCTCTTGGTCTTCTCCATCAACCAAGATATTTTTTCATTTGTCAAGTATTTCGTCAACCTTAACCTGCTTGAACTCAAACTTGCAAGTGCAGATGTTTTTACACCTACACACTCAACAAACACGTTAGTAAACATGATATGATTCTAATTTAAACCCTTTGCACTTACAGTTGGCTGCATGATTGCACAGTAGTTCAGTCATACATGTGGATGCATATGTAGTCATTATTAAACAATTTAAAAAGTGTTTTTTGTATTTATAAAAAATATAATTTAAATAACCATTAAAAGCTTAATCATATAGGAGGTCCATTTGAGACAAAAACCCATGACTTACTGATTAACATAATGCAAATAATATTTAAGTTTCTAACATGTAATTATCATTGTCATCAAGTTGTGTTAGTCGTTTGTGGTTGGCTATATGGTCTTATCCATCCATTGAATTAATTGAATTCTATGTGAGACTACTATATTACTGGCTGGGTTTTAACATGCAGTGCTTATGCAAAACACTTATTTTCCTTTCTAAGTCACAAGGGAACCAATCCTTTACATTTAGTCATGTGAGCTCTTCCCTTCTAATTTAACTGATTCTATGTTACTGCAGTAAACTACATATAAGCTACAATGGTCATCTTCAACTTGACTAATCTATACTCAGTTACAAATTAAAACGATATATTGCAAAATGCATATAAGCTACATTGGTCATCTTTATTTTGTTAATCACACTCAGTTATAAATTAAAGCGATATACATTTGCATGAGAACATACAAGTATAGGCAATGTGGTAAATCAATTGATACACGGAAACTAATGTGTCAGCATGAAACATTTTAAAACTCATCTGACAGACTAACATACTCTTGAAGGCTTCTATGTCTTTTTATGCCATTTATGATTTCCTTTGTGTATTTTCCCTAAGGCAATGTTTCTACTGCAATAATAAAAACAACCCATTCCAAGTAACAATTGAGTTAACTAAGTGGTACTGAAGTAAAGTTTTCTCTAAGGTAATGTTTATTATCCTCTTTTGCCTTCTACATATAATGGGATTGAGTTAACTAAGTGATACTGAAGTAAAGTTTTCTCTCATATCTTGAATGCACTTACATTTTGGTTTTTCAAATATCTACTGTGTTGAATAATCGTTCTTCTTCTCAGACAACTGCCTTAAAAAGTGGTGCTCTCCGTCATGATATCCACTACTGGCTTGGAAAAGATACTACTCAGGTCTCCTATGTGCAAAAGCCTAAGATCATCAATTTATGAAAAAAATGAATAATCATCTTACGACTGCCGTGGAATGTCAATCTCTATAGGATGAAGCTGGAACTGCTGCAATTAAAACTGTAGAGCTAGATGCAGCCTTGGGGGGACGTGCTGTTCAATATCGTGAAATACAAGATCATGAGAGCGAGAAGTTCCTGTCTTATTTCAAGCCATGTATAATACCACAACAAGGTGGCATCTTATCTGGTTTTAAGCATGCTGAGATCAATGAGAGAGAGCATGTTATTCGTTTATTTGTTTGCAGAGGAAAACATGTTGTCCATGTCAAGGAGGTAACTCTTTCACCTAACAAAATTCTTGTATCATAATTCAACTATATGTGCCTGAGTGTTTAAGCTGTTCTGATCAGGTACCATTTGCTCGGTCATCTCTGAATCACGATGACATATTCATACTGGATACGAAGTCCAAAATTTTCCAATTTAATGGATCTAATTCCTCTATTCAAGAGAGAGCCAAAGCTCTTGAAGTTGTACAATATCTGAAGGATACTTACCATGAGGGGAAGTGTGAAATGGCAGCTGTTGGTAAGCTATCTTTTCTAAAGTTCTGATGTCTTGTACTGACACCAGGGAAGTTTTAAGATATGGTTGGTCCATGGTGGGCAGAGGATGGTAAGTTGATGGCTGATGCTGAAGCCGGAGAGTTTTGGGGATTTTTTGGTGGCTTTGCTCCTCTTCCAAGAAAAGCAGCATCTGAGGATGAGAAAAAAGTTGAAACTTTTTCCCAAAAATTGCTAAGGTAATATATTGTCAGGAATTCCATATTTGGTTTGGAGTTTTATGTTGTCAACTATGATATGAATTCTGAGCCAACTTTATTCTGCTGAGATTTAATAGAAACCATTTGCCTTTTCAGAGTTGAGAAAGGACAAACTGTGTCTGTTGAAGCTGAATCATTGACAAGGGACTTGTTGGACACAAATAAATGCTATTTTTTAGATTGCGGAACTGAAATTTATGTATGGATGGGAAGAAATACATCTCTTGATGAGAGGAAAACTGCATCTTCTTTGGCAGAAGTAAGTTGATTGGCTCCTGATTATTTATTACCTTCATTTTAAAATTTGAACCACTCAGATATTCTTTCTCTATCAAATCCTGCATGCTTGCTATTGACAAATTTAAGCCTTAGATGAGCCATTTGCAGTGATAATGACCCCTGTTCAAGAATATGTATTTGCTTTGAAAGTGAATGGAGGAGGGTTCATTGTGGGTATGTCTAGTGGCAGTGAAGTTACAATTTGATGTGAATTGTGATTTACTGCTGTATGCATCCTCTACTAGAGATGATGGCAATGACATCGTGCCAATGGGTTGAGGGGTTGCTGGTCTATATTTACCCAATGGAAAGTACGTGCAGTTCCTTATTATGCATGTTGCGGGGATGCCCCCTTTGGGTCACTTGAGGTCGAGGTAGTTGCTGAGCTCCAACTGTGGAGATTGTTTAAGCTCTTTAATCCCCGTGTCGTCTAGATGTCCATAATTCATATCCCTGGGTCAGGTGTTGATGAACCCATTGCGTTGAGAGCCCTCATGACCATGCACAATGATGCAATCATCACGAGTGTGCAATTCAGTATCAGCTACTTATAACAGCATTAACTTATCATTTTTCCTTTATTTGTCTTTATATAATAATATTTATGTACAGCAATGCTGCATTAAAGTAAGAGGCCTTTAGAATAATTTTTATTATATTGTGCTTATATTTGTTAATGCATATAACATACAGGATTTATTGCGCGAGTCTATCAGATCACATGCTCATTTTATTCGGGTCATTGAGGGTTTTGAGACTGTAGTATTCCGCTCAAAGTTTGATAAATGGACTCAGACAAGTGAAGTTACTGTAACTGAGGATGGCAGAGGCAAAGTTGCAGGTTAGTGTATAACATCAATCTGCAATGATCCTGCAATGCTGCTGTTTTTGTTGATGCCTTATTGATTAATTTCTTTTTTTATGCAAGCTGTAATATGGTTTACATGTCCTTTTGTAGCACTTCTTAAACGCCAAGGACTGAATGTTAAAGGTCTCACAAAAGTTGCTCCTGTGAAAGAAGAACCTCAACCATACATTGACTGTACTGGAAATTTGCAGGTGTTTTGTCATTCATTTCTTTGTGAGATTTATTGAAAGAGGACAATCCCAATTGCTTATTTGCATTTAAAAGAAAAACAGTGTCATATTGAATTAATGCACAGGTTTGGCGTGTTGATGGCAAAGAAAAGACCCTTCTTTCTCAATCTGATCAATCAAAGTTTTTTAGTGGAGATTGCTATATTTTCTAGTATGCATTTCTTGGGGATGATAAAGAGGAATATCTTATTGGCAATTGGTTTAGAAAGAAAAGCATAGAGGTTAATTTTTTGACATCATTATTGTACATTTTTACTGAAGTATCTTGAAAACCTTGGTGATTAACGTAGATTGTTATTTCGGAGACTTAGTTGTTGTAGACTTATAGCTAAACTATTAATAATAGAAGATCTTAACAATGTAAAAAGTTAGTGGTTCTATATGTAGTGTCAATTCTGTTAGTTAGAGCCCTAGAGCCAATCATGTGTTGATTGTTGTATGGACTTATTGTATCATATTCCAGTATATATTTATACATAAAGGCATTTGGTTATTATACTTACTTGTATTGGTGCCAAATAACTAAGTATAATGACGTCCTTGAGTAGAAGGTTCTTATCTATATCAATCGATTGGTTGAATCGATAGTGAGATGATATAGAGAACACTACTCTAAATTATTCCTA
>JBBPFP010000067.1:403453-416786 GCA_037974795.1 Kaempferia galanga | reverse complement strand
GTTCAATTGACAAAATCAATTAATATATTAATAAAAAATTAATTAAATATGAAAATTTTTAATTATATGTTTTAACACGGTGTCTTAAATTATTCTCTTTTAAAAATAATTCTGTTAACAGAATGAAACAACTAATTTGATACCTTTGCTTCGAGACGATTACTTGTTGAACAACATCGCCGAGTTGAAGCAAGTGACATCCATTCACCTCGTATTCAATTGCTTGCATGAAAGGAGAGCCAAATCCTATCACTGCTCTGTTTCGTGTGTTTCAAATAATGCGTTTCTGGCCAGATGAAACATCCTTGATTGTGACAAGCAGCAAATGTGACGTCCTAAAGTGAACAGATTATTGCATGATTAGTGATGCGCTACTTGAACCGAGCACTTGTGGTGGATTAGTGATGCATGACAAATATCTATTTACAGCAAGAAAAAAAAAACTTATCCCGAATATACTTAACCAAGTTTATGGAGAATTTGTGCTCTTAAATCCTTGCAAAACAAGTTTGACCAAATTTTGCAGCTCGATGATTATGAATAGCGTAATACAGAGTTTATGCAATCCTAGCAACAAGCTTCAGGGACAGCTAGCTTATTACATCTTCTTCCTTTCGGAGGAAAACTAGACATGCTCCGGCGTGCTTAGCTCATTCTCAGCTAAGCAACTTCTGATTAGCAAATAACATCTCGACAAATCATCATCCTTTCAAGCACTGAAAGTCAAATGCGGATGAGATTTTTCTTATACTCGACGTCTTGGTCTGAGAAGTGGAGAAATGTTACTTATATCTTGTAATGGTCTGCGCTGGCTTAGATTGTTCTGTGAATTCATATGGCACACAAGAATATGCTTCTCCTTCTCTTTATATGAGTTGAGTGATCTATTTTGTTGGTTTTGAATCATCCTCAGTGGGTCTCCAGCTGGCTGGAACTCTGAATGCACAGGGGATGAAGGGGGAGCATTGAGGAGCTTGGTTCTAAACGGGTGCAGCTCTTTCTGAAGCTCTTTAACTAGTTTCTGCAGCTCAATCACTCTGTGCTCTGAAGATCTCGCCTTTTGCTTCCACTCAAGCTTCTGGAACAGAGAAGAATGTTTTTCTGATACTGTAGAAATCTAAAGAGCTATGCCAATAAGTTAAAACCGGCAATTTGCTAATTGCACTCACTAGTATTTGATGTTTGTATGTTTTATTCAAGGAAAATAACACACTTTATGATTTCAACATTATGAGTTTAGAGAAATTAATACATATATATTGTTTCACCATAAAACGTTGGCACTCCTAACAGATTAAGCATTTGGAATGTACATCTAACTAATGGAGATTGCCAAGATGCACTTACTTGTGCGTGTTGGGAGTGGAAATTGACTTCAGAAGAAATAGCCCGTCGCTGCCAACGGTCTCTAGAGGATTTGAGTTCTTCCATCTCTACCCTAACTTGATCCAACATCTCTTGCATCTCAGTCCACTGCTCAGACTCTGCCCTCACCTGCTGCATTATTCGGCCCACCAACTCCTTGCAATTACAGCAGCTCAGCCACCCCATCTCCTCCCCCTGTAATGTTTTTAATGTTTAAATCTTGTTATAGAACTAGTAACTTCACAGGGTGCATCGACCTGACAAATGTTCTTCCATCTTTCATGAACAAAAAGAGTCGTTTATTTCAAATCTTTGAAATGAAACTTCATGGAAACTGAATCCAAATTAAGTCAGCATCTGCTAAAACTGCCAAACAGGAATTTCGCAGCAGGAAATACTCTCTTGTGATGGGTATGTAGACAGTTTGAGCTTCAATGAATTCTTAGTCAAACAAAATAGTAATAGCAGATCTGCATTTCGATCTATTCAATATAGATGCTTCAATGAATTCTCAATAAAATCTCTTCATTTCATTAAATAAAAAGTGTACAAGTAAGGTAAAGGATAGGAGTCGTTCAGTCCACAGGAGGTTGGTGCAGTCCCAGAGAGTCATTAAGACCGACTTTAAGAAGAAAAAAAAGGTCCACAGGAGTACAAGAAAAAACTTGGGACCAAATCATTCAAGTCAGTTAGCAATACTTACAGCAAGAGACTTACCAGCTTTGAAGTTAACTGGTAAAGACATCAAAACTGCTGCTAGGAAGGTAACTACCAATAACATAATGTACGTAGTCTGTGGAGATAAAACCAAAGGTCCATATTTTCAAATAAAGAGAAAAGCATCTTGAACATTAAAAAGTACCATGTGCAAAGCTGAGGAAATCAAGACTACAAACAGTTTGTGAAAGATTGAGAAACCGGCAGATTTTCTTATCTTCATGAAATTAAACAGCAATATAACATTAAAAATTTATTCTCGTCATAAATAAAATTATATTTGAGTAGATGGCAATCAATACATAGTTTATTTCTCTTGCATTTAATTGCGTGATCAGGATATAGTATTGCAGTACCTAGAAGGCTAGAACTAGACTGGTAACCACCGTAACAGCAAGACGTACATGACTGAAGCACAATTTTCTCTCTTTCGAAGGTAGAAAACATTGTCATGCAACTTTGATTAGTAATATTTACTAAAGAACTAATTTAAAAGGGTAGGTTTCGCTTTTCTGTAGAAAAACTAAAATCCTCATGTGCCTGTTGTCATACGTCTGACTTCAAGGTTCAAAAAGTGGAGGTCCAAACAAGACAACAAAATGGCAGCTGATCATAAACGATGGTTATTATGTGAGTCTGATTTGAGCTTAAATTACAAGTTCATGGTTTCAACAAACTCATGCATATCTACGTACCATTAAGGTCTAAATAAACAATAGCAACATGAGTTGGATCGGATAGAGCAGAGAGAATCTCTCCCCGGTTTAATTCATATCTGTAAAAAATTAGAAAATTGAATCAACTACCTTATTGATTACTCAGGAATTGCATAGGCTTGTAAAAGTTCAAATTAAAGCACGTAGTCACTTCAGGAGATATCTAGATGTGGAAAGGAAAAAAGAGGGCGTCTAGTTTAACACCACGGATTTCACTAGATATTGCAACATCTTACAATGGCTCAGTTAGCCATACTTTCAAGATCACAGATCCTGAAAGTACATATAAATTCATTGGAGGAAAAGGAAATCTGGTAGGTTCACTTTTCAAAAAGAATATCTAGATGTAGGAAGAAATTAATTTCCCAGAGGTCAATATGGCTTGAAACTTCTAAGAATAACTTGGCATTCTCTAGACACTTAATTTTAGAATAACTTGGCATTCTCTAGGCATTAATGGCAGCACAAGTTTTCTCCTAATGTGCCACTTGGCTTTTCTGCCTCGGATTGTACGAAGCTCCACTAAGCTAAAGAATAATATATCTCTAACTTGACGGCGCGTCTAAGTTTCCTACTTTTTTTTTTAAACCTATATGCAGCTTAATTCGTCAAGTCAGCGATGACCCCCAATCAGATCTCACTTTGTAAATTCTATATCACCCACTAGGTACTTGTCCAGGAGACAATTATGGGCAAGTTATCTACTAGATGCCTTGCTCGTCGAGATGTCCTATGTATCTTGACCCTCTAAACACAAGTCACATTTGAAAGTCCTTTGGAGGACCTTTTAATTAGCAATACGATGTCGTTGGAATTTAGATTTCAATCGTTGATACCCCTTCTTTATCAAACTAGTCATCCACAGTCCAGATCAAATGGTGATCGAATAAGACGACGAAGGGGCTATTGTTTTTATCTAATGATGATGCATTGCATTTATGAAAGGCATCTACTGTAATTAATTTTAGTGCTTACTTGATTATTCGGCAGCGGCGGCGGCGGCGGCGGCGGCGGCTGGTGGATTTGAAGTAAAGATGCTTTCTCTATTGCTTTAGCACGCCCAATTGGTATGAGGTCCCTCTTCTCGCCATTGTTGCTGTTGCTGTTGCTGGTGATCATACTACCATCGTTGGCAGAGAGCAAATAGCTGCATTCCTCCATCCTCTCCAGCATCCCCCTGGACAATCCCTCCATCTTTCGCCGCAAAATCTCCATCTTTATTCAAACGATTGAGTGCATCTTTTGTAATTGGAAAGGGAGAAACAAGAGTCTTTTTTGTGAAGCAAGAGAATATCAATTATTACCTCGTCAGGAAACCGGTCACTGTGACTCGAGCCCGGACTAGCAGTCTCCTCTGCTTCAAGTTGTTCTGGCTCGGTAACTTTCTTCCCTAGACCTGGCACAGAAATCTCTTGTATGTCCTTCACGTTGGGGTCGTCTTCCATTTTCTCCAGCCGCCGCCTAAGCACCGATGCTTGCCGATCGAAATTTCTTCTGCCACTACTGCTTGGATGTACTCCCCTTGAGATTCCCCTGCTTCTACCACGGCATCCGCCATTCCCGAATCTGAGCTCCTCTACTTTTTCTTTCAGCTCCTCGATGCTCGCGTCCAATGCCGCCTCTACGCTCTCGCTGCAATCGATCTTTTCCTTTCCCTATATCGTCGTTATCGTGGTCAATCTCAAAGATCGATATTGAAATATGCGAACGAGTTTCTAAAAAAAACAATGGGACAACGCATACCAATATCAATGTGTCCATGGCGGATCTCAATGCGTCCTCCATCTTGTCGCGATTCCTCTCAAGCTTCCGCAGCGCGACCTTCCGCTCCATTCTCAAGAAGTTGCATTCCGCACGAAGTATCTCCGCCTGGAACCGCCACTTGTCCTCTCCGCCCGAGTCCCCTCCGCTCTCCCTTGAAGGCGTCGCTGGCGGAGGCGGAGTCGTCCGCGCGTGACGATCGCGGCCCAGAAGATCCACGAGCTCGCGTTCCAATCGCGGATTTGTCTTATTCACTGCTCGAGGCCGCCTCGACAACTGAGGGAGGTTGAGGATCGTCGGCGGCATCGGCGGCGGTAACCACGTCCTCCGGTTCCTGGTGGCCATTCCCCTCTCCGACCAACGCGTGCCCTCTTCTTTATTATTCTACTTTAAACAAAGCTGCGAGAGTGGAAGTGGGTTTCGCGAAAGTGGAGTTACGGAGGGGGGAGCAACTGGCGACTGCGGCACAAAGGCATCGCCGGAAGCAGAGACGTGAAGCACAACGTGTACCTCGTTTTCCGCGACCGTGAAAGGCGAAGGGGTCGGACTCCATTTCAAATGGACCTCTCTCACACTCCATGACTGAAATGCCCCTGCTCAAATCATAGTAACGTCGATGCCCCAATGATGGGACCCAAGTCGAGGAGCCTGAGAGAATACGAGAGAGGACAAAAGGCATCTCTAAGGGGCCAAACCGTAAAAATACTTCCGAGTCATCATTGACGTCGCGATCATTCCATGCACGGGGAAAGCCGGAAAGGCCGCGTCGTCGTATGTCAATTCGTTTCGGTGAAGCAGCGGCTCAGTAATCACGCGACGCGCGCGCCTCACGAGATGCGTGTGCGGGTCTAGTCGAACCCAATGGCGAAATTAATTGGTCCAGCGTAAATAGCGGTCGGGTTCAATACAAATGATCGGCCATTGTCGTCCGTGGGACGGCTAAGCAAAAACTGCCTCGATAATCGCAGGCTAAATGTCAATTTCTCGCAGTGACAAAAATGTGTATCGTATTTTTTTTTAAATAATAATAATAATAATATTATTATTATTATTATTATTGTTCATATTACGGACTCCGAGACTATTTGTCTAATTATTGTGATGCGGTGTGTAGTCGAAGACATCCGCCAGCGGTCTTAGTTCATCAAACTGCTCCCCGTCCCTGATTGAGCAAAGCCTAGCTGGCCTCTTGGTGAGCCACGTCGACATTATTAATTAAACTCCATCTATAAAAATTTGACGATTACAGTGCATTTTTGTCGCGCTGTACGTGGAAATTGTTGCCCACGTAAAGTTGACTTAAAGGGGGTATTTTAATTGGATATGTATAATGTCTGCGCCAGTCGCTTAACCAAATATATATGCGCCAGTCGAAACCAGACTTCGTACTGCAGGAACATTTTTTTTAATTAACATTCGTGTTCAAAATTTAAATTTGGAATATACGACATGAAGATGCACTGTTTGACCACGTACGTCCTCACAATTGTAATTAATGAGAAAACACACCAAATCCGAGATTCGCATAGATGATTTTTATGCTCATAAATTTGGTTGGTTGGTTGGCGATTTAACAGATCTATTTCTGACACTGCCTGGCATCTTCAATTTCCTTTTATTTTTTTTTATAATTTATTTTCTACAATTAGTGTATTATTTTTCAAGTTAATTTGAAAAATGAGCTCTGATCTTCCAATATCACAACAAGTACATGGACCAACTGCATGAATGCATGCTATTTCTCCATACCCTCTTTATCTAGTCATGACATGGAAGTGAGTTATAACAAGTATAGCTACTCCACAGTACTAGGTTCAATTTAAACCTTACAGGCTCGATACAGATCATATGAATAATGGACAACTAGAAGACAAGTAACTCAGACAGAGTATTGGAAGACAACTCATAATTATATATATAGATAGCAGAGGTGCAGTTTAAGATACTTGCTCAAACCTCACACTTGCCATTTATTCCTTTCAATCATGGAACAAGCAAGACAATAAGAGTCCAAAAAGTGGCCAGACCCCTCATAAAAACAAAGGCTCGGTCCATATAGAAAGGGCCTAAATAAGTTGGTGGTACTTGGAGGCAGTAGTAAGATCTCGGACTGTGACACCTGCACTGCAAGCTTTGCTGCAGAGGCAGAGGCCACATGCAACAGCTGCCGTAATTAATTTCAAACAGCTGGGGAGGCTTTCATTTGCTGCGCGCCTGGAGCATCTGCCACGGCTTCTCAACGTCAGGTCCGTGGTGGTCTTGTCAGATTGGGGAGGATTGGATTGGATGCAGAGAAGCAATATTGATGGAGACAACACGCCGTGCGTGGCTCACTGGGCTCGACTTGAGCTTGGGAGTTATTTGGATACCAACACCATGGGGCTGGCAGAACCTTCTTCGAGAAATATGGATGCAAGGAGTTATTAACTACCAGAGTCTCTTGAAAGATTTCAACCCAAATCTACATGCTGTTCAACGGCTGACAATTAATTCCAACCTCTGGATGTTCTTCAATGGAACTCTTTTCACGCTATCAATCAGCAATCATGTGTTTAATAATTTATTTCATTTCATTCAATACACGGGCATTGAATTGAATAAATCTACTCTTTGTCATCTCATATTCTTCCAACCTTATAGATTGATTGATCCAATTTTCATCTAGAACTGTCCTGGTTGGTGCCCTTCGTCCTGTTTGGAGGACGATAGATCAAAATTCCGATCTTGATTCTAAAATTAGAACTAGAAAATCATCAAGCAGGTGTTCTATGTTTTTTTTTTCGTTTTTTTTTTTTTTGAAAAAAAAAAATCAAACCTTTCAGTCTCCATCGTTCTTTTTTTCTCTTGGTTTCAATAATCTGTTGTTAGATCTTCTCGGACGTGTTTAAACGTGATCGCATTTCCGTCAGAATTCAATCTCTCCGCGGTAAAAAGGCCCGACCTCGAGCTTGAATTCCAATGTGGAATTGCTGTGCCACCCCCATCGACCACAAGAAGAACGGGACCAAGAAGAAGAATAAGGAGAAGGAGAAGCGCTTCTCCGGCGCCGCACCGAATATCGTCGTCCTCAAGAATCCCTCCGGCCGAAACATCGAGAAGCGGTACGAGCTCGGCGTTGAACTCGGCCGCGGAGAGTTCGGGGTCACCTATCTTTGCACCGACAAGGCCACGGGCGAGACGTACGCCTGCAAGTCGATCTCCAAGAAGAAGCTGCTGACCACCGTGGACATCGAGGATGTGAGGCGGGAGGTGGCCATCATGCGCCATTTACCGGCGCACCCTAACATCGTCAGCCTGAAGGACACCTACGAGGACGACCATTCGGTCCACCTCGTCATGGAGCTCTGCGAGGGTGGGGAGCTGTTCGATAGGATCGTGGCCAAGGGACATTATACCGAACGGGCAGCCGCCATGGTCCTCCAAACCATCGTCGAAGTCGTGCAGGTGATACCTTCTCCGGAATTTGATTCATAATCGTGTTTGATTATTCTTTGACGATGATTTACTTGATCAATTTCATGACAGAACTGCCACAAGCATGGGGTGATACATCGAGATCTTAAGCCTGAAAATTTCTTGTTTGCAAACAAGAACGAAAATGCTCCTCTGAAGGCAATTGATTTTGGGCTATCAATTTTCTTTAAGCCAGGTAAGTTTTCGTATGAAAAAAAAACAAAACAAAACAAAACAAAGAAGCCTCTGACTTCCAACAAGTTTGTAAAGATTCTTCCTAGTTTTATTGGCTAATAATGTGATGGACAACCATAGGTATCTTTATGATTTTCTGATAGCTCTGGTTCTTACTTTCTACACAGGCGAGGGCTTTAATGAGATAGTCGGTAGCCCTTATTACATGGCTCCAGAAGTTTTGAAGAGAAAGTATGGCCCCGAAGTAGATGTTTGGAGTGCAGGGGTTATCTTATACATCCTGCTTTGTGGTGTTCCACCATTTTGGGCAGGTAACTTCTTTACTTGTAAGCTGAAAGAGGGAAAAAAGAAACATATTTCAGCTGGTCTCTTGGTGCATTTTACAAGTATACACACTGAGGCTGTACATTTTACATATCATCAAAGGATTATGTTCAATAAGAAGAGTAGCTATGTAGTTTGTGGACATCTGATATTCCCAAGAATATCTATTGTGTATCTAAACTTACTGCTTCTTCAGAAACGGAACAAGGCATTGCACAAGAAATTGTTAATTCAGTTGTTAAGTTTAAAAGAGACCCATGGCCAAAAGTTTCTGATTCTGCCAAAGACCTTGTCAAGAGGATGTTAGATCCAGATCCAAAAAAACGTGCAACGGCTAAAGAGGTGCTCGGTAAACCTTCAAATCTCTTCCTGTTTTGCATGGTCAAGTGGCAATTTTCAACTGATGTAGAATGTTGCTTCTGTCAAAAAACTGTGAAGAATCAAAACCATGCATTGAATCTAGAAATTGATGTTGCCTATTACACCATGATTTTTTATTTACAATTTTTTTTTGTTAAATCAAGAATGTATTACTTCGTATAGAACACAAGTTTCTGATCATGTGTCAATATCGATGATTTTTTAACCCAGAAAACTGATAAAACACTTGCAAGTATCAGCAGTGAGTTGAATTTGGGCACTTCTGCTAAAAAAATGAGAAGTAATCAAGGTTTTATGTGTCAAACAAGAAACTGAAGTGTATATTGCACATTCCCGATCCTTTCTATTTATAACTTTAAAAGAACCAATGTGAGAAATTGAACACAGCACTGATGATCTTCTCTTATCCCTAGATATAAGATTTCATCAGCTGAATTCTATTTTTTTAATTAACTAATATTTCAAAAGTTTTCCCCACTGAAAAAGTTACCATTCTGTTTATATTCAAGAACACCCTTGGCTGCAAAATGCCAAGAAGGCTCCCACAGTTGACCTTGGGGATACGGTTCGTGCGAGGCTCCAACAATTTTCAGTAATGAACAAACTCAAGAAGAAAGCACTAAGGGTAAGAACTTGCCATATTACATGATAGAAGATTTTTTTCAATCTTAAAATTTTTGATATAGTGTCTTATCTCTATAACTATCTTTATAGCACATTTCAATTTTCAGAAGATCAATGCACTGAACATCTTCAACTTGCACTCTGCTTTATTTAATGTTGAAACATTTCAAAACCATCTTTGTTTTAGGTAGTAGCTGAGCATTTATCTGTGGATGAAGTTGCTGACATAAAGGCTACATTTAACAAGATGGATATAAATGAAAAAGGGCACATAACCATTGAAGAGTTACAACATGGTTTGCATAAGCTTGGACACCAGATTCCCGATGAAGACATTAAGATACTAATGGAAGCTGTGAGTATACTAAACATCTAGCTAGAGTTTTAAATCCCATCATGAACAAGCTTATATGTTGTAGTCCAGAATGATGATACTGGATTCCTTTGAGATTATAAGCAGGTTCTTGTGCTGGAATTGAAACTTCTTACCATCTCCATGGCAGGCCGATGTTGATGGAGACGGAACCTTGGAATATGGAGAATTTGTCGCAGTGTCGATTCACCTGAGGAAGATTGGAAATGATGAACACCTGCATAAGGCCTTCCAATACTTCGATCAGAATAACAGCGGATACATAGAAATTGAAGAACTAAAAAATTGCTTGGCTGATGACTTAGGTCCTAATCATGAGGAAGTCATTAACGCCATAATTCATGATGTGGACACAGACAAGGTCAGTTACTGCATCTCATTTATCGTTTAATTTTTCATGCTGTAGATATGAAAATAAAAACATACAAGCATAAAAATGAGTTTAACATGGAAGAAAATTCAAGAATATAAGAGACACGGTTAAGTTCTCAAGCACGCTCAATTTTGCTTTCTTGAACTCAGGATGGGAAAATAAGCTACGACGAGTTTGCTACAATGATGAAAGTAGGCACAGATCGGAGGAAGGCATCGAGGCAGTATTCGAGGGAGAGATTCAGTAGCATCAGCACGCATTTGATTTGAGAACGATATTAATTAAGATAAATGTATGAAATTATTATAAAGCGACTAGATCATATTAAAGAGACAGAGTCGAAGACAAATATCTCTGGTAACATTCCTTGGAGAACAAGCCAACGTTGTCAAAAGATTGAGACTGGAGATCTTTCTGCTCAAAACGCAATCACTTTGCTGATGTTCACATTGACTACTTCATTTCAAGGATCTGTAATTCTTCTCAATTTCTAGGCGTGAACTAATATTTTTGACATAAGAAAAAAGGTAATATTGAATGCCAGTTGATACAATAGTACAGTTCTTATACTGTTAAAGTAAATAATTAATAGCCAGGTCTATTTAAAAAGCATTAGATATCCAGTAACACAAGGCACAAATTAATTGCGCTCTTTAACATCACACCACCAAAGAAAACCAACATCTCCATGAATGTTCATTAATCATACTGGGCCTACCTGGAAACAAAGGATGGTTCTTCTGGAGGTGTCAGAGGTATGGTGTTCTTTGGAATATGTGCAGTGAGTGAATGAGAGTTTCGCAAACTTGTCGACGGGTCCATGATCATTCTGGGCGAGAAGAACAGAGAGGGACAAGAAGAGAAGGAAGGGAAGCAGATGGAGTTGGGGGCTTGAGGCTGTTGAGTTAGTACATCCAACATACGACTGTAAACAAGTAACCAGTCAAATTTTGTATTGTTCAGGCTTATTAATAAGATAATCAAGTCAGCCAAACAGAAATTAAAGAAAGAACCAAAGTGTTCAATTTTTCTTTTTGATTTTTTTCAATAAGTTGATTCGTTTAGATAACAGAAGTCGCAGATCAGATTAAACAAATAATTGAGTTACTGAAAAAAAATATATTTAAACAAATCAGGGAATTCTATAAAAAATTTTCATTGATGTTGTTAAAGTAAATTGGAAAGGACTTGTAATAAATGGTCCAGAAGTACAACCTCACTTCATTGAATGCCCCCAATTAGAAAAAAATTCTATAAATACGCTGTAAATAATTGAGCCACGGAGGAATAGATTTTCATCTTCATGTAATATATCTGTACAGCACTCTGCCTAACTATCACACTATAGTTAAGGCCAGCGCGTCCTTAGAAATGGATGGAACTGATCAACAAAATGGGTCAGCGCATGGAGCCATAATGTTGAAATTGCTATTAATTAAAAGTTCAAAATCCATCGTGATAAATATTGTTACATCGAGTATCAAATATATGATTATTATTTTCTTAGGTGGCATCTTTTTATTGGACCTCAAATCTGCCGTAGGAAGATCACTTAAGTCACCATATGGCTCCACATTCGCATTCGCAGTCTTAGTGGACGTCCACATCTGAATGAAACAAGAAAAGTCGAAGTAGGTTTGCGAGCCTTTGAATTTAAGCAAGAGTTAGGCGGGCTTGCAGAAGCGTCAGCATGGCACGACGCGCCGTTGAGGCGACGATGACTGAGTTTGACGACGAAAACGACGGAGGTGTGCTCCGGAGTGGGGTCAGATGCTGAGGCAGAGGACACCTACTCCTTGACCTACGAGGAATAGCGGTTGTACGTGACGATTTAGGACAAGTTTGTTTGGTTAGCAACGGCTAGAGAGCCAATAGGAAATCGGCGTTGGATTAATTAAATAAAAGCAGATGCATGTACGCATGCATGCACGCCGGCTTTTGCAAAAAGTTAAGAAGAGCACAAGTTTAAAGTGGCCGACGTCGTTGTGGGAGTGGCGCACTGCCTAGCCAGATAGCTCTGCGCGGCATATGAGCTCCAGAATAATGTAAAGAAGAGGTGGAGCGCACATAGTAGCTCGACGAAGCCGTGATCGGATCTGCACGTTGAATTAACTAGATCGGATTTTAGCATTTCATTCACGTTTTGATGTTTATGATGAAATGCCATCATTATTATATTGCTGTGACAAGGTGTGTGAGATTTTACACGCTTGGACATGTTCGAGATGCAGTAAAAAGTGATAATCCTCGTAAACTTTCAAGACTGTCTCGTACAAGTTGGAAGGGGATAAATGTTGGCAAATCCTTTGCATGAAGAGTTAGGTGGCCCGTGATTTACACGCCTTGGATATGCTCGAGATGTAGCAGCTAGTGTGTGTTGCACCGTCGGTAGTCAGGATTTAAAATTATCTGGGGTTGATCAACGGCTACCCATAAACTAAAGGAATAGTAGATTTTGCCTCAATTTATAGTTGGGAAACTCAAGGAATAGGTGGGGTTGAGTTAGGGATAGATTCTGCTGGGTTGATCTCGAGTTGATCGAGTCCATCAAGAAATTCGAGTTCACTTCGTGTAAGCACATTGTCATCTCACTTTTTTCTATATTTGGCAGAATTTTAATTTTTTTATTGAATGATTTTTTCATTATTTATGAAATTGTTAAATTAATTTATCGACAATAATATTTAATTCATAGATGTGGGAAATTTAGATCCATGGCTTGGATGTTGACACCGGGTTGGAGACCGTATTGCCGACGATGAGGTAAAGAGCGTATCGCCGAGGTAGAGGTAGTCGGTCAGTGATCGCTGTGTAAGGTCGTGCTTCAACAACTCGCGCAGAACCTCAATTCACAACTGCTTACCTCCAGTATAGACGTTGTTGGTCCCCAAAGAAGTTTTGATATGACCAACCAAGTTATATTAGGTCCTGTGTGTATCGAACCTTGCGACTAAGTGTGCAAAAGTTTAGGATCACAAGAAGTCGAGCGAAAGACACAGTGATCGAGAAGGACAGCGTGGGAGAGAGTCGACGGGCTTGGCGCATCTGAGG
>JBBPFP010000067.1:360526-380987 GCA_037974795.1 Kaempferia galanga | reverse complement strand
GACGAGTCCGGTGACTTTCAGCTTTTTAATTTCATTTTAATTATCGAATGCGGACGTGCAATTAATCGACCTACAACTTTGTTTTGGATTGGCGGAATTACAGGGACGATAACGCCGAGTGGGCGGCGGAGCATGCTGAAGCTGGCGCAGAGGATGACCGAGGCCTTCTGCACCGGCGTCTGCGCGTCGTCGGCGCACGAGTGGACGAAGCTGGAGTCGCACAGCATCGGTCCTAACGTGCACGTGATGACGCGGAAGAGCATGGGCGACCCGGGCGAGCCGGCCGGCGTGGTGCTGAGCGCCGCCACCTCTGTTCCTCTGCCCCTGATCTCGCCGAAGCGCCTCTTCGACTTCCTCCGCGAGGCGAGCTTCCGCAGCAAGTGGGACATCCTGTCCAACGGCGGTCCCATGTACGAGATGGCGCACATCGCCAAAGGCCAGGACGACGGCAACGCCGTCTCCCTCCTCCGCTCAAGCGTACGCATTCCATGAACCGACTGCACCTGCTCCTATTACCGATCGATCGATCGATCAATCAACCAATCAATTAAAATTCCGTTTTTGAAATTAAACTGCAGGCGGTGAACTCGAACCAAACAAGCATGTTGATATTGCAACAGACGTGCATCGACGCGTCGGGCGCGATGGTGATATACGCGCCGGTGGACGTGCCGGCCATGCACCTAGTTATGAACGGCGGCGACTCGGCCTACGTGGCGTTGCTGCCTTCTGGATTCGCCATCCTCCCCGACGGCGGCGGCGCCTCCCACGGCGAGGGTTCTCTTCTCACCGTCGGATTCCAGATCCTGGTAAACAACCAACCGACGGCGAAGCTGACGGTGGAGTCCGTCGAGACCGTGAACAACCTCATCTCCTGCACGGTCCAGAAAATCAAAGCCGCAGTGTTCCACTACGGCGACTAATTTATCACAAGCCTAGCTCCTCCCTCCCTCGATCGATCGAACAACACGAATGCAATGGGAGTATGAAATGGAAAATAAATAAATAACGATAATAAAATGGAGAGATGGAGTCAAGAACGAACCGCCCGTGCGTGACATAACGATGGTGGTTCGGTTCGGGCATTGACTCGGTCTCCAAATGAAACCAGTAGGAAGGCAGCTACGGCGCTAGCTCAATGATACTGTTTCCTTTCTCAAACACTTCATTCTGTACGTGTATAGGATAGTGAATTAATTCTTGCACAGGGCTGCTCGATCGACGCGCATTTGTTTTGATCTTGTTGTTCATTTGTGATCGAGTGGATGCAATTAGTAAATCGTGTACCTTTCTTTCTGATCTCGACTCAGATCTGACCATGACGGTGGTGATGAAATATTGTGCATCCATTGATTAATTAAATTAATTAATGGTGCGTTGGTTTGTCCTCATCGATGCATGGACGTCTCACCTCTGCCATGCCATGCATTAAACGTAAGCAGGTCAGTGCCAGCGGAGCACATTAATGCCACGGTCTGCAGCTCTGCTCGTAAATTTAATGCTACGTCCTCGACCCAGATCGATTAATGCTGCTTCGTTGTTTGGCTTTGCTAGCTGTTGATCGAATACCATGCACATGGTCTCCTCCGTCCTTCCCTGGCAACTTTTTTGCACCAGTGATATTAATATAATTAATTATAAGACTTTACACGTATTATCATCACAATTCAAATGCTCGCATTAATTAATTAATTAATTAACATCCTTAATTGTATCATCCATTTTAATTTCCTTATATTTATACCAAAACTTTGGAGAAAAAAATGAAGGAATTGTGCACTTTCAAAGAAACTTGAATTTCGATGTAATTAGAGAAAAATGACTACGCTGCCAATGGGGTCATCACATCGACACTCAAACTTTTAAGCATCTACCATGTTGCCTGGCCCAACTTTCGCACAGAGAACAGGAAAATCAAGAAAAAGGAATAGAAAAAACAAAAAGTACTGTGTTGCGTTATAATTGTGGTGTCTAGAGACTTGTCCTGTTGTACAATGAACCTCCAGCAAAAAGAGAATGCTTCCAAGACAATTGTTGCTTCCATGGTTGCATGATAGGTCTTAGCATCATTCGACCCATGTGTTATGTAATTAGATAATAATAATTGATTAATACTCATTATTGCGCCGACGCGTTACATGTGTAACATAATACATGAATACGTGTAAATTAGTATCCCAGACCTATAAATTAGACTTGGTAAGAGTGTATTAAGCTTATGCAGCAGTGCAATGCAAGAGCGACACTAAAGAACCCAACAACAAGAAACTGTAATAGATTTTCGCTCATAAAAAAATTAATTGAATTTTTTATATCAAATATTAAATTGATAAGAATATATACTAAAGCTAAAAGGCCAAGAAAGGTAAACTGTATAACATCGCTGACCTAAGATATTTATAGAAATTTTTTCGCTCGCGGTGCTACCAATCCTAAAATGTAGGGCTGATTAAAAAGAAACATGATAGTGTATATTTTTTTATATAAATAACAACCCTAGAAAATTACTAATAAACCTTAACACAATGCATGAATACTTATTAATGAGAAAAAATCTTAATAATACGTCGTAGCTTAAATTCTAGATCCTAGTAATGAGGAAATTTGCAATAATATGTCATATTTTGAGTCTCAAACTCTTGATTCATGATTGATTAATAAGAAAAATTTTAAATAATACGTCATAGTTGAATCACGAACTCTATTGAAATTATTAACAAATTTTAAAATTATTTTTAGTATGAAAATATTAATATAATTAATTTCTTTTAACTTCACTAAATTAATTAACTGAAGTTGAATATCTTAGCCAGTGAACATGCCATTCCCCCTAGCTGATGGCTTCACAGTCCATGTTCCGTACATATTTCTCCTCTGTACCACGGGCACACTGAGGGACATGGAGGGTGGAAAGAGCTAGTTGATCGCGTTGATGGAGTAAAAGTTAATTCGTCCGTCCCTAGCATTTTTGTTAATTTGTCCCTGGGTCAACACGAAAGAAGTAAATCATGAATGACTATTAGCTATTAGTGTAAATGATTAAGGCATGTGGAAGACAAGCTCAGGCCGGCACACCAAAATTCAACCTCTTAACCGACAACCTTCCATACCAGTACGTAGCCTAAAAGCCTACTGTTCGATAAAAAATAAAATCTGGCATTCTATAGTTCTATATAACTACTCTATTAGGAAAATTAAAATTAGTTATCACATTAGATAATTCTTTAATTTTTTTTTACAGGAATTCAAATTCTTACTCAATTTTATAAATTTGTCATATAATAATTAACTAAGCTATGCCCTAGTGGCACATAACTAGACTATGCCCTGATGGTTCTGTATGACTTTCCATATTATTTGAAGGAAATAAATTAGAAAATCAAAATTAATCACCACATCAGTATAATTTGTAAATTTTTACTAGAATTTAATTTATTACTTGATTTTATAAATCTATTATGTAATAATTAACTCGTCTATGATCCAGGAACACGTAGCATAAAAGACTAGCTAACTTGCGAGGAAGTTTAATAATAGATGAGATAGGTGTCCTTGAGGTCACGTTCTCCTTGAGGTCGTGAGAACGTGTGTGAAGTAAATAATAGTGCATGGGAACCGACTAACTCGCCAAAGCACTGAGCCTAGTTGGAAAACCGAGATTCTAGCTCCTCAAATTAATTCACCTCGAAGACCTTAATTATTTCTAGGAAATACAGATGAAATATCAAATCCTTCGTTAAAGAAAATCTCAAATTTGCCCATGGTCTGGTTGATCATTCCTCAGCCTCATATTTTAGCTATTTTTTTCGATTGATAAAATAATTTTTTCTATATTCTATCTGGCATATTAAGCCAAAGTCAACCATATTTTTTTTAAAAAAGAATGATATATAGATTGAAAAAATGGTATTAAAAAGCATTTATTAGGCTTCCTTATCATGATTGATGCTTGTTAGTGCTAGCCATTCGGATAGAATCAAATGGAACTATCCAAACAATAAATATCAATCAAATCGATCAAATTTATTATTAAAATCAAATGACTCAACCCATATAAAATCGATTAATTAACCAGGTCAATGAAAAAAAAATAAAATATTTAATAATTTTAATAATTTTGTTATTTAATTAAAAAAATCAATTTAATTGATTTTGAAATTCAAATTCGAAAACCGTTTAATCCAAATAATTGACATTTAAAAAAAATAAACTTATGAATAAATCAAATTGAATTTCTTAATTAGTTCAGATCGGTCACTGATTTTGATTAGTTGTTAACAGTCTTGATGAAAATTATATTGTATGAGACGAATAATTAATATTTTGAAAAAAAGAATTTAAGTCAAGAAGAAACACTAATTAACAATACACTAACAAGAATTATTAGAAAAAAAACTCTTTATATTTTTTATGCACTTAGTTTTATTAATTTTTTCTTGCTAGAAGGAGTATTTTCCTTAATTATCACGCAATTGATATTTGCTTTTCAAAATTATTACTAGTCAATTTGAGAGCTATCGGTGTATATATTGTTTCATAAATACACAAGTAGTCAGCGACTCTTCTTTCAATCCACTAAACAATTGGAATCCAATATCATCTCGATAATTCTTTGAAAATTGACTTGGTCGAACTGTTTACGTTTAAAGGAGACATTGAAAACTGACAATATGAATGATGTGCATCTTCGCATAGATTTAGACACTTATCTACGGATAAGTGAGTATTAAATCTTCTCGTTGACTTGGTGCATTAAACCACCTGACCAGTCACGGTCCAAGAAGCTTCTAGGGAAGAAAAGAGAAAACGATAAAAATCATTTTATGGTAAAATTTTAAATCTAATAAATAAACGTGCTCTAAAGGATTTTGTGCTTGATAATTTTTAACCAAATATTGAAAGTAAATTGCTATTATAAAAAATTATTTACTTTTTAAATTTATATTTCATATCTTCTAAAAAATTAATTTGTTAATCTCTGTTATTTTAAAATAAATTATTATATAATATTTTTAAAATGTATTTTTTTCAAAAAAAAAATATTTCCTATATTGATAGTGAAAAAAAGTGCTCCTTTAACATTCACTTGATCGATGATTAAAATTATTTGGACGCTATAGTCTAATTAAATTATTCACACCGCTTACATAAAATTTTGCTAATAAAAAGAATTTATATAAACAGCAGTGAGAGAATTACAAAATGCTCGCTTCTGATAAATATGAAATAACATATGAACAAGGCTTTGCCCAAACAAGTAATCTATTTTCGATAATCAAAAGGAAGTAACAGAATTAAATACACATATATTTCTTTTCTGATTAATGGCTCTTATTCTGGCTCTGTTTTTTCTCAATCAAACTTTATCTTCTCTGGTTCGGCAGGGAGGCACTTCGCCCCTACAAGATCACCAACTTCGCTGATGACCTGAAAAGAATTATGCAACAAGGATTGGAAAAAGACTTCTGATCTAACTCTGTCTTGTTAGATTAAACACTCAAGATAGAATAATCAAAGTTTGGAAAATTCATCCTAGATGCAAAAAAATTGACAAGATTTTCTTGAATTACCTTCAAGCCTCGTATCAGGTCTTCCCTTGTATGGGATGCGGATATGCAGATCCTGGCCCTGGCAAGCAAAACCGGGGTTGCAGGGTATGCTACAATCACAACCGCAACCTACAAGAAAGAACGATCATTGATCAGAACTATCAACGCAAATGATACTGCGATCTTATATCGCAGCACAAAACACGGCGACACTGCCTAACCAGATACGCACATTCTGCCTTAAGCATTCACGAGAAAAAGCAGGGAGTTTAGCTAAGTTGTATAGCATAATAGACATGACTGGTGAGTCATTGTCGCCAAGAACCACAAAGCCCGTCTTCTTAAGTTCTGATCGGAAGTAGTTGCTGCTCTCGCGTATCTGTGCAAGTTTCTTGGCTCCTGATTTAACCACAAAGCAAGTTGTAGTTAGGTGCCGTTACAAAGTGACCGGGTGGGGGTGGTTGCTGTGACTGTAAACTCTCTCACCTCTGTTTGATCCATCTTCTCCAAGAACAACCTTGATTGCAGATATAACTTGTTGCACTGCTGGTGGCGACATGGAGGTGGCATAGAGATGAGCTGGGCAAGCGTACTTGAGGTACTGAATGATATCCTGAGAAACAATATGGTTCATTCATATTAACACGTCTCAGGATAGAGATACATCACATTAAGAACAAGGAGGTAATTTGACACTAAGTTATTCAAGAGGTAAACCTCTGAAGCTGCAATATAGCCTCCACAGGACCCAAATGACTTGGTAAAAGTTCCCATCATGATATCAACATCAGCTGGATCCACCCCGAGGAGCTCGCAAACACCTCTGCCAGATTTTCCAACAGCGCCTATGCTGTGTGCCTCATCCAAATATATGTATGCCTGACCCAGAAAGACAATAGCTGTTACTAATTAATATGTGGTTAAATGGATAGAAAATGGTGAATATGTGTAGAGTCGAATCTCAACATGGAACTTTGAGAAACCTTGTACTTCTTGCAGATAGCTACTATCTCAGGCAGCTTAGAGAACTCTCCTTCCATACTGTATATTCCTTCCACAATGACCATTATCTTCTTCCATGGTTCGCCAGTGCCAGGCTGCCCCTTAACTATCTGCTTTCTCAGCAATTCTTCCAATTGAGACGGACCTGCCATCCAAAATAAGCATTTGATAAAATACTGGGGGTGCTCAGTAACATCAAAGCTTCAACAATTTAATAGAATCGCGAAAAGCTCTCAATGTGCAGAGCTTACTGTTGTGTTGGAAAACCAGGACTGTAGCACCAGAAGCTCGAGCACCATTGACGATGGAATTATGGTTGAATGAATCACTAATGATTAGACCACCCTGTTCGAGTACAAGAGTATGAATTAGCACTCACATAAGCCCATTTTGGATACCCGATTGCATGAACATGTGAAGACAAACAAGTTATAATTGAGTATGAACCTCTCCAACTAAAGCGGGAATTATGGAAGAGTTTGTCACATATCCCATGCCAAAAGTAATAGCCGCAGGTTTTCCCACAAACCGTGCTATCAACTCCTCAAGTTCAGCATGCAACTTAGTGGTCCCTTATCAAGCAGAAGCCCGACCTCTTTAGGGGGAAAATGAATTCTTTAGACTTTTTTCAAGGAGAAAACTCTACGTACCTGCATCTGCCCGAGAGCTGCAAGTAGTAGGAGCATAACTCTCGAGAGATTCGATCACTCGAGGTGTGCAGTACTCGTCTCCTGCTGCAAAACCAAGATAGTTGTATGATCCGAGGTTGAGGCACCTTGTTGTGTTTGTAGTTCGGCTGCACACGTGAACGGATTGCAATGAATAACTCCTCTCGGTTTGGAAGAGCTACCAAGCAAAATCTTTCTTAGATGCGATTGACATCAATGCAAAATTAACATACTGTAGAGTCTTGTTATTGTCATGGGAGTGACGCTCAACCACGTCGATCCAAGCATCCGGTGCACTCGCGATTGGGCGACCAAAACAATCCTGCCATTCAAACAAAGATGTTCACTGATCATCCGAAACATCATCACCTTACCTAAATCTTTCTGTAGCACAACCCTTCTACTGAGGCACCTCTACGTCTCTTTGTCACCCACCTAACTCCCATTAATTCAAGTTAATTATAGCCCACGACTTCGTCAGAGCTAATTTAAACTCAGTCACGGCCTCATGTATACAACCGCTGCAGGTGTCAAATGCCTAGTAATGAACTGGGAGAATGAATACAAACTAGGACTGCAGGCAGCAGTTGGTTCAAGAGAACCTTTGCAACACCTACCTTCCAAACAAATCCAAAATAGAAGCATGTTAGTGGATTAGAATTATGAAGATTCTCTAACCTAGCAAAAAAATATTGGATCTCCCTCTCCCAAAAGAAGCCTACACTAGTTGGACGTGCAAAGCACAAGCTTCTTCCCCTGCATCAATCACGTGGATTAAGAAACAATTCCATTGACCCGAGCAAAGAGACGCATTCAAAAGGAAATTGCAGCATGTAAAATAAAAAGATAGCGTGTATAGGTTACAAAATCCTGGGCATCGATGTCATTTGATTCAAACGAAATTGAAGCATTGACCGATCCGGGCCGAATGAATGATCCACCCTGAACGATGAAAATAAACCCATAAAAAAAAACTATGTCCTTTTCCTACTCTTCCTTTTGTCTTCAGAAGCGTCTCGTTTCTCCGCCGCTGGCCCGCCTCCCCGGTGGTAATACGAATAAACGCGTAGGGCGGCGGCGGCGCTATTGCTAAGAGTATCTGTTGGCGTAAACCGGGAAGATAAATTGAACCGGGTGGGTTCGGGCATTTGTGCGAGTTGAACCGTTTAAGAAATTCGGCTTTTCGATCTGGCCGGACCAAAATTAGCTTTATCCCACGACAAGCAGCGCTTCACTTCCGCTCAAGGAAGAAGACGCGGAAGAACAAAATGGCAAAAAGAAATTGGACCGACCTGGATGCGGTGGTAGATGCGACGGGTGTAGAAATCCTCGAACGCCGGACATATGGGCGCGTAACCCTGCCAGAAAGCAAAAAAAAAAAACTTTTTCCGTTAACCCTGATGCAGCCGGCGAAAAGTCTGACGGTGGAGGAGAAAAGAGCAAACACCTTGGGGTCGTCGGACTTGGACCAGTTGAGGAGCTTGCGGAAGAGGTCGCGGAGGAGGCCGAAGGCGAAAAAGATTCCGTAGCCGATGAGGGTGATGAGGGCGGTCGGGTAAGTGAGCCTCACCATCCGGCGGATCTCCCGCGGCACCGCTAGGGGGGGAATGGGCGGTAGCGACGGGAGAAGGAGGAACAGCAGCGGCGACATCGCCGGCCGTTCTGCCGCCGAAATGAGAGGGGAGGGATGGAGGGAAGAGTATTCGTGGAGGGAGAGGGTGCGGTCTGACTCGGGCTTTTAATGGCTACTCTCCTCCATGGCGGACGGTGACCGCCGAACATATGTCGTTATTAAAGTTGTTGTTTGGTTGGCGTTGAGAGACGTCTGCACGCACCAGCGCTGAATTGAAGCGGGGCCATGGCGGATCTTGGGAGAGTAATTTTTTTCGTAAGCACCTCCCCCATCTATTGCTACTACTTCTCCCGTACTCCTCTTGGGGAGGCACTTTATCGTTTTGCAGTCGTATTCCTCCGCACCTCCCCCAATCTACACGTTTATTTATGTACATTACCGCTGAATGTGTTTGGACCTGGCTACTTTCTTTATCGAAAGCAGGATTGATCCACTATCTCGTGAACGTTGACCAGGTAACATGGTGGGATCGACCTTAACTGTAACAGCTCGGATGTGGATGGTTGGAGGAGACGAAGAGATCGGATTGGGTATGACTTCTTCCATACTTCATGCTTAAAAAAAAGGTGTTTTTTTCTTCCTGATGCTAGCTCTTTAGTATGTGTATGCTCCAACATTGATGTGACTACCATGGTAGATGACGAGGTGGTAGTTTACATTTAAAGATTAAACGTTAACTTTTTGTTCTACCAGCATTTGCAAGCCAGTCAAGGCGGCCCGTGATAAGCATGCACAGTTTCTTACTATACCTCAACGCTCCAAGAGTGGCAATACAGCTTATCTTTGATCCCTTTTGTTGAGACTTTAATGAGTGCTACAGTCTGTTATCCTTTGCCAATAGGGAAGCCAGAATCCAGAGTAGTCATTTGGTGAGTTTGCTAAGAGAATAGAGAAAAAAAACATTCCACCAGAAAAAAGAATAGGAAAAACCAGGGAGATGATTTGACAGACTTACGTTCCTGCCTTCGTTTTGTCCACCGTATGCAAGTTTTACCATCTTTTACGAAAGGTCCTGTACAATCGATGCAACCTGCGTAAAAAAACTTCACCATATTATAAACCCACTTTGGTCCAAGGGGGAACTTAATAAATCATCATTATTAAGCATGATTTAAATTCTTACATCAACTTGATATTATGTGAATATGTGGTCTGCCTGGAACAAGGAGTCATCTTACAAGTTCCCTTCAACAATGAGAATTCAAATGTAGTTCGGAGATTGGTTTGTTTGCCATGGAATTAAAAAACAAAACTTGGCAATTACTAAGTTTTATTGGCCCGAAATGAATATGACGCCCATCATCCGTCATAATTTGTGAAATTGTCCTAGTTTATGAGGTACGTCCATTGTAATGGCAATTCTTTGAATGTGCTTGGCGTCCTTTTACTTGTAGCCATGAGAAAGACTCCAAATTTGTTATATGTTCTGCTATCATGGTAGGATGGTATTCCAAGAAACTGTATAAAAGCAGTAGCAATATGAAAGCCATTATTCTATTTGTATCACCTTGGTCCCTAGTCATCGAAACAATTAATGCAAAAATTTAGTTATTACTCTTCTTCCTCAGTTAATTTGCTCTTCTTTTTCTAATTCTTTCGCTATCTTCAATCTATAACTATATATCTTCTATTCAACACTAGTTTTAAGTGTTTCTATCGTTCATTGTTCTTTCCACGAATTTTTCTTGCCCTCCCTCTTACTTTTTATCTTAGTGTGATAAAAGGTGATTTCGCTCCGTTCAAGCGGTCAATATCGTCGGTCCCACAGTAAGATACAAACAGGTAAATCATTGTATGCAGTGGCCTCCTAAATGGATGAGCATTTTGCGAAATGGACTCCATAAAAATTGACCCCTCGTCCAATATGACAAACCACCACCAGCTGTGCCATTATTCTTTCCATGCATTTTTCTTCTTTTATCAGCCCTCCCGCTCCCACTTTTTATCAAAAGATCACATATTGCATTACTGTTACAACAACTGTGGTTGTCTTTGGTCATTGTAGTTGCTCTTGAAGGCATTATGGTAGATGGAGTTCCTATTATTCGTGTTGTCCTATGGGGACTCTATGCAATTAATTGCAAGAAGTCTTCTACTTTAAAAGCACTTTACCAACTTGTGCTTCTTGCGAGTGTATGGCTTAATGACGAGGGACGTGATGTTTTCTTTTTATATATATATATATATATACCAACAATAAAATCAAGAGGAAATCATTTAGTGTTTTCGGGCAATGCTTACTCCATTAAGTATAATATTGTTGGACCCTCTTTCACGAGCACAAACCGTTATTACAGTTATTATTTTGGCTTTGTAAGAATTGTTTGATTGGTCTATCAGAAAGATTAAGACATGGAAACTTCAAACTATGAGATAGTCAAATTCTATGCTGTTAAATTTTACTTTTATGCAATAAGTACTAATGGCGCTTAATCCTGGTGTAAGGAAACTTTATACGGCCATAGTTAACTTGACTGCATGTTTCACAATGTTACAATGTCATTGTTCCTTGTCAAAATTGGAAATGTAAGAAGCCAAAAACACACTTCTCGTTCCTTTGGATTCACATCGGAGTATTTTTCTCATAAAAAATTCTGACAGTTTTATTGTTTATATATTTCATTTAATTATAGGATTTAGTTATGTTTGTCGGATGCATCCATTCCTTGATCTCAATCTGCTAACTAAACCAATTCTGCAGATAATTATGAGTCAAATGAATTGATATGACTTCGTACCCTGGCATTTTCAGAGAGAAGCACGGTGGAACTCCATTAAGCTCTTCCTTTTTCCTCTTTGGCTTTTAGACGTTGCATAGAAATTACTGAGTCTGTCCAAATCTCAGTAATGTAACTCGTGAGACATTATCTGACGGATATCTTCCGTACTCCTGTCAGTAATTCTATTATTGTAAAAGTCAACAGAATATTTCCAGATATCGAACGAAGCTAAAGGATGCATCATGAATTAGCATTAAAAAAGGTTCTGAAATAATGGGACTTTCAGGGAAGACGGGGAGTATCTCTGTGAAGAGAACTAAAGAGAGAAACATAGAGAAATACATGTTACCATCTTAAGAGTTAAGACAACCACATTTAGTTTTTCTTATCTGTATTTCACAAATTTGTTATTTTTTTTATCTTGGTTCAATGGATTTTTGTTATTCTAACGAGCTTATATAGACACTTTTTGTATTATGAAAATCCAAATCCCTTGAGAATCACCCTAACAGAAAAACTTGAATTCTCCACAACCAGATCCTAATGGTTTAACAATTTAATCAACTATTTCTGAACTTATCTAGTTCCATTTGAAGTACCGGATAAACTCAGATATGATTCAGGAAAAGCTAGATTTGCTTACAAACAAGCAAAATGGTTTCTTCTGACTTATTTTATGTTATCTCATCAATTTTTCTTGTTTTAGAATTTCCTAAATACGTAAGTCAAATAACTACCAAGCATCACCATGCTTTTTCATTTTCAAACTAGATTTGTAGCTAAGGATGCTAGACACTCTTAATAATTTAAAATTCTTTTGTTACTGTGATTTTCTGTCAGATTAGAAACCATAGAGTAATTGATGGTTAGTTGCTAAAGTTTATTCTGATTTGGATAATTGAACTAGTAATGCATCCAGGCTAGGAATTGATGGTTAATTATGTTTTTTAGCTTTGTTCATGCCACTATGTCTGTAGAAACTAGATATCACTTCAAAATGAAAACAAAGGACTATGATTATTCTTAATTTGGAAGAATAAGCATTCGTTGGTTTAGATAAGTTGTACTTCAGAAATGAGTAAATAGTCAGAATATGATCTGAAACTAGAGTTCTCTTAGGATGCTGATGGACCTTTGTGATTCAGAGACAAATTTTGTTCCTGGATTGAGCTTGCATTACATCCAGGTGGTACACAAATATTTAGAGATCTTACATGTTTGCTGTGCTACTTTCTTCAGCTTCTTTTTTTTTCCCCTGGGAAAATAGAGTTTGAGCTTCTTGATTCGTCTCTTCACTTGGTGGGTATTGGCAATATGTTTGTCCCCTTATACTTGAAGGGTCAAAATACCTGATTATGTTAATCAAACATGAGAATTTGATGTCGTGGGAGCTCTGACCCGTTCTGGATTACTTTTATTGGTTTGAACATCAAAACATACTATTTGTTCCAATCAGAACTTATAATCTAAATTCTTAATGGCCTTAGCATTTTGAGTTATTTTATTGTATTTTATATGGCTAATTACGGTTTGAAATTCTGAAGTGCTCATTACCCTTTGCAAATTGTTTGCATATTCTGATTATTGTTTTGAACTCTGATTTGTATATTAGGACATCTTAGCAGTTATAACCTGTTGAATCCTGTCCCGATACGAGGTGTCAGAGCTCAGAACTGAAGGAAAAGTTAAGGTTGCCCCTTAGTTGTCCAGCTTAGTTAGGGTGGTCCACCTCTTGCTAGAAGTCCCATTCCTTACAGAACAAAACCTTGGAGAATTGGATGACCTAAACTTGTCATTGTCCAAAAGTCGACTTGGAGTGGTCATAGAGCCATGTCACAATCATCAAAGACAAAAACGACCACTTACCTAGTTGTCTTTCAGTTAGTTTCCCAAGTGCCTAAATAACGGGAAAAATATATACCCGGATTGCTACTCTTGGAATTCCTACTGCACAGCTACTAGTTAACCACTTATGATTTGTTTTGAGAAGAGACTCAAATCTTTTCGGAAGAGAATCTTAGAGAAGATTTATTTATTTATTTATTGATGGGAAAAAAAATACATATGTATTCACAAATTTTCCCGCTATAAATTTATTTCCACTGAAACTTAGTGTAGAACTCTTGGTTCACTTCCTATAATATTACGTATACGTCAGCCCCTAGTGGACTGACTCCCTAAACTCTTTCAATAAAAATTAGTTACTACTACAATGCAACATGATGATCACTAGTTAAAATACAAAATAGCCAAGACTAAAGCAAATGCATTTATCTAGGATACCTCCATACTGTAATTTTCACTGTTGATGTGGAGCCCAAGTTATTTAGTTGATGTAGTAGAAGACACAACATGACTCTGTTTGAAAGTCAGGTGGTTCCTCAAGTACGAAATTAAAAACCAATTATTTGTTCAAAGAGAAGCTACTATTTTCTCTCTTGCTTTCCCCCAAATTTTCCTATTGATTTATGGGCCCGTCAATCAATAACCTGGACCAGATCAATTTAGTCGAACTGTGAAAGTAATTACTTTCAGATGTTTAGTGTAGCCTTGCTTGACAGCCATGCATTCTGCTGAATGGTTGTTGCTAGAAAAATACAAGTGGTCTATCCCACGCCCTTTTGATCAGAGTGATTTATCTAATGAACACCAGAACCAGCACGTGATGAGTGGCCTGCGATGCTGATAAAGGTGAGGATAATGATGAGTAAAGCAATCATAAAGTTGGGGCGTTGTGGTTCATGTCGTATGTTTTCTGCCTTAGTTGAAGTCTTGTTTGAACTTGTGGGATCCGTAGACCAAGTCAAAAGCTGCATCCTTGCGACGAACTTCATTTGCTTAGACATTCTTATTACTTTCTGCAGCCAGGTCCCTTTTGTCCCGTCCTTATATTTTGGGCTTGGCAGATTGTCAAGTATGTTAAATTCTTGCAAGACAAACTAGGGATTGTGGGGGGGAAATTTTCCATTTTTTTTTTTTTTTTGAAAAAGATTGGAGTGCAAGTCGCTCAATAGGAATAAACTTCCTATTGATATATGGTCAATTTGAAAACTGTTTTCAAGTGTTGATGTTTCCCATTAATAATGCCTCTTCTTGTAAGTTTCCCATTAATAATGCCTTCCCATTAATTTTAAGATTTCTGGAGTAGGAAAGACTCCTTAAAGTTACTTCAAGATGGTAGTTTTTATTTAGTTTTCATTTGATCCCTGATGAATTGATCATCAAGAGCCTCACTTTCGCTTTTAAACAGATTTACGCATTGATTGCATGGGGTTGGGAATCTCCAATGCAACAAACTCAAAGAAATGCAGAAACTAATCTGGCCAAAGAATTTGCCTTGCGTTGCTGCTGCTGACCAAGAGTGGGTAAATCTACTATCACGCTCTGAGAAGGTGATCGAGATTACCAAGGTAGCATGTTACTCCCTCTTGTGCTTATGTCTTGGATTAAGAGTCTATGGAGCTAAGAGCCTCAGACCTAGTGCACATGAGGCCTGTGTTTGAGGTGAGACCGGCATCGAACGCCGCATTAATTGCACGTGCACATGTGCGCATGTGAGGGTATGTGCCTGTGTGACTGTGCACGTGCTCACATGAAGAGTAGTGTGATGGTTGGGCACACATGCAAGGCCAGTGCCACACCCTCGCCATTCCCCAATCCTCTCAATGAAAGACCCATCTCCGGTGATAACTTGATGGCACAACCAAATCTATTTATGATGGAGAGAGTTTAGGAGAAGGTTGGGGTGATTGGAAACAATGGGATGTTTATTCCATACCACCGGTTCCTCATCCAACGTAGGTGACTGTAGCAAGGCTGGCACTCATTTGTTTAGTTGTCTTCTGTTCTCTCTCCGCTGATAGATTATTTTTAAATGAAACTGAGGAGAACAACAGTAGAAATGGGTGAACATTCCAAACTCCAAGTGCTCCATGGGCATGATTGACTGGAGAATTAATTTAATCACATAGTAGCACGAACACATGGACAGAGACAGTTCCAAAGGGGACAGTGTTGTAGGTACTAGGCCTTAAAAAAAAAATTGGGAGACACGAAGATATTGAGCTTCATTGAGTTGAGGGATATCATTATATTTATATTAGCCACATGCTCCGGGCATGGAAGATTTAAAGGAAGGATCTCAGATTTAAAAGTTCACAAGTATCCTGTATGGGGGTCTGGCACTTGCTCAAGGGCATCTTGTTGGAATTTTCCTTCAAATTAACCAAGTAACCTGGGTGTTGGTTAGACTAATACAAGGTACAGCACCTGTGAACTTTGTCCTCAAAAACACAGACATTGTTTTATCCCTGTACTATGTCCACTGGGAAGAAAAGACCACTGTATTCTCCATCTCTGAGAAAGGATCACTCAAATGAGAAATAAACTCAGGCTTTAGTATTAATATCGCTTTCAATTTGATAGCAATTCAGAGAATTTGAAAAGGAAAGGAAATTTCAAAGAATTTGGGCCCTTCAGGAAACAGTAAAAGAATCCTCCAAGGATTGCACTGAAGCCAAAACAAGGTACCCATGTTTCTCTTTCACGTGTCCTTTGTTGTTGGATCAAACCTCCTGTGGATAAATTTGTCATGCATGCGTCCTTTTTGATACAAAGCAGCAGGCAGTCCTAGTCGCAGGAATCGTTCAACTTTTTCCCCTTTTTCCATTTTTTCGCAAGAGAGTGACATGTACCATTCGTTAACATTCAGCAGGAGTTAAATCTTCAGTCTCACCCATCAACGGGTAAGTGTTTTGTTCCTCTGCCACGCTGATAATGAAAGCGACTATGACTGTGACTACGAGAATAACTTCTGTTGACACGCGACATCCTATGGTCACTCTTCATGTCCACCATTTCGTATGTCGTAGCAGTTGGGAAATTTGCTGATTGGATAAGGGTTTTTGGCCTGAGCATTATAATATTATTGTAATAGTAAATAAATTAGTTAACTGATGTATTTCTAATCACGTGATGGCAGGCTGGAAGGTTGTGGATCGACCATGGGCATGTTCTATTTGGAGTGCTCGTGGAAAGTTGGACGTGAGGCTGAATGAGAAAGATCATGTTAAGTATGAATCCATAACTGAACAAAACCTCCAAGCCTAAGGCTCATGTGGTTACCTCCATTCATGACAAAGGAAAAAAAAACCGAAGTTCAAAAAAAAAAAAAAAACAAAAAAAAAACAAAAACAAAAAGAAAACAGAAGACTGTTTATTTCTGTTTTTCCCCCTCTGTTGCTTAGGGTGCTTGCTTCCGACTACGTTGACATGCCACTGTTTCCTTCCAACTACATTGACATGCCACAAGAAAAATAACAGAGGGAAGACGGGGAGAGAGACAACAAAAAAATTTAAGCAGGATCTCTTTGAGATCTCTTAGATTCATCCTTCTGATTCTTCTACTGAGCAAGGGTTATATGATCAATCTCTTCAAATCTTCTTTCCACTTTCTGTCCTTGATATCTATAGAAGTCGAACAAACCAAAGCAAATGAGAACGAGTCAGAGAACATACCACACACGTAACCTGATTTATTTATTATTAAGACAATGCTGATCATGGAAATCTCTCTTAACTGGTCTTGCAGGTATTGGCTTCACTAGAGGAGTGGATTGAAGGAAGCCCATTTGCTTTTCTGTCTTATTGTTTCTCTGCTCAATATTTGACTACCAATTAAAACAAAAAAAGCAGCACCGGCAGATGTTGTGAGTGAGCGCTTATGGGAGAAAGAAATATATACCTTGAAATGGGTAGCTGAGAAACCACCAGAGAACTCCAAATCTCCTTCCATGGGAGTCTTCATGTAGCTGATGCTGTCCTCTCCAGCGAAGATGGCCTGCAATACGAGTGAACACCAAGAGGTTAGTGACCAACGAGAGCAAGCGAAGTGGAACATAACTCGGATTTACATACATACCTGGGGTTGGCTGAGGAAAGGTGAACTGGCAGTGTCATCCAACAGAGAAGAGTAATGCTCCTGGCATTGCTGTTCTGGCTCAACTCGCCTCTTCTTGGCACTACCACACTTAGCCAAGCCATTTCCTTCGAAGCAAGTACGGGAGTTGATACAGCGGAGGGAGAGCTCATCCTGTTCAAGCAAGTGAGGAGGCCCAGAGGATGCATCAGAGACCATGGACAAGTCTTCTTCCTCCACCTCCTCCAAGGAGTCATCACCTTTCTTGTACTCCAGAGACAGAGAGGAACCAGAGGAGTGGTCTAAGTAAGCTGTCCAACCCGATTGGCATCCACTGCTGCACTCTGAGCTGACATCTAGCTCCTCCTCCCCCGGCATGATCGGGTATTTGATCTCAACCCAGCAGTATTTGCAATTTCTATATTATGTGTCCGTCAGTGTCGGAGTGGTGGTGGGAAGCAGTGCGAAGGAGAGGGGGAGAAGAGAAGTAGAGAAAGAGATGAAATGAAGAGCATGAGAACCAAACCGGAGACTAGTTTTGTCCCTGTGCCCATGCCATTCTTTCTTCCCACCACCCTGCTTTCCTCGGTGCACATGAAAAATTAAGACTGCCAGTTGGGCAATGGAGGCTTTGTTGGCGAGCTTGGACTTGAAGGACAGTGACTACAACACTATATCACATAGATTTAGGGACAGAGAGAGAAGGGGGGTGTCTCACTCATGAATACACTCACTCACTCTGATCTCATCTCATGCTCTGCTTCTATCGAAATCTTTGCTTCTCTCTCATCCCGTAGAAGGAATGGAGCCAAAACGGCCTCACATGCAATACAGCGAGGCAAAGCGTACCTCTCCAGCCCGGGTTTCATTATATTCGCCTTTAAACTCCCGTGAACGGAGGAAATATTGGCGTTGAGGAGGTGAGACGCATCCTATTACTATCTGTACGGACGTAACCCTCCATCCCATTGTTGCCCCGTTAAATGATTCTCACTCGTTTACATAAATATTCTTCATAAACAAGTCATTGAAGATCCAATTAAGACCTGTGAAACTCTCTTCCATCCTAATTCCTTTGTATCACTTCCCTCTTGTGTCACCTGACACTTTTAAGTCCGGTCAGGGTTATGGAGCAACGAAAGAGCATACTGTCATGCTGCAAGTCAATTCTCTTGTCTGAACCAGTTATTTCACTCCAAATCTAGTCTCAAATATGAAGAGTTTATATTTTTTGTTGACAATTCAGTTAGTATAGTCTTGATTTAATATTTGAATTAGTAATTCAGATATAGAACTCCAAAAGAACATGCACACTCGGTGCCCTGCAATCAACATTGTCAATAATGCTGCAGGCTGACATCGAACTACCAAGTGTGAGTTATTACGGAGCTTTAATTTGCACTGCAATGGCTACAGTGGAAATATATTTCTCGTGTAAACTTTGATCTACACCGGCCAGCAAAACAATCAGTCACCTAAATGGCCAATCTCAATCTTGACTGTCAAAATGCCCCCAATCAATCATAGAAATCGACTGCTTTCTTCTCGCCTAGTGGATTTAAATTGAAACTGTTATAAGCTGGTTATAATTTTGTAGGTTGCATGGCCATGCTAAAGAGAAGACGGAAGACTTTTTCCCCTTTGTTTGGGTGATTTATTCCCTCCGGGAAACAAGGGAAGATGATGGAGTAAAGTGAGCGGCTGTTCCCGTCCCATCCTGAGATGACAGTAGGGAGAGCCAGTGAATTGGATCGAGACGCAGCTGGTTACCAGGGATGAAATTGCATTGCTAGCTGCAAGGTACGTCCTACCCACATTGAATTTAGTACAATTTCTTCCGAACGTAGATGTCATAATAAACATTTCAATTCATTGTCATCATTATTTTCACGGAATCGGCTGGTGAATTAATTAGAACCACCTAATCTCTCTGGATCCTTCTTTTCAGTCTAAGCATGCGTGAAAATGCACGTACGGTTGGCCATGGCCCATGGCGCGCGTGCGTGCCGTGCCGGTCTCTTTGCTCTCGCGCGTAACCGAGCTCGGGACCAAGATTCTTTACCTTGTCACATGCCCACCGGGGAGATTGGCCTGCATGCTTGCTGTGTGTTGAGATTGGCCAGCTATCCAGGTTTGGATCGTCAAATTGAATGCCCCATCCATTTGGAAGCCGAGGTAGCTAAGAGACACTAACTAGAATTCAATATCGATCTATCTATTCTTGGGAAACATGAATTGATTTGATCTGCCACTCTGCTCTGCTACTTTTCTCCTTCGAGTGAACAACGAAAGGAGTTGATCCTGCACGTCATATCGTATCATATTAACCAATCCCGAGAATTGACTTGTATAATATATACTTATATTGATTTGAATGCAGAGGTGCTCTAGAGAGTGATCAGTTGCCCGTCTTTGCTTGCAATCATCATAGAGAATGCGTCCCTTTGCTTGCATGGGTTCTATCATCCGATCAATTCGAGGGCAAAGGATGTACGTGCCTTGCTCTATATATTCTTGCATGCCTATGTCAATGTACGTATATTGATGCACCACCAATACAGTTTAATCTACATATTTTCCATTTGAGACGAGAGAGCGATAAAATTAAAATTCTCTCAACAGTTTCATTATACGGATTCAAACCTTACCTGCAAATTGTTAAAAAGTCAATTGTATGTAATGTGTCCCGGAGGGCCAGGGCTTTTTATAGCAGGATAGAGTGGGGTTGAGTTGGGGCGTCCAAACAGGGATGGACAGGGTGTTGAGCCGGAGATAGAGGCACGAAGCCGACGATTGACTGGGGCAATCGAGGGTGGTAAGCCGAAAGTAGGAGGCACGGAGTAAATACGGGTATGTATCTCAGTCATCCCAAGCGACTCTTATTTCCCTACTTAGCAACTTAAGATTATCATCTTAGATCAACTCAATAGATAAGCCTCAATTTAGTTTTTTTTTATATAGAAAATTTTACG
>JBBPFP010000067.1:268028-278821 GCA_037974795.1 Kaempferia galanga | reverse complement strand
AGCTTGAGGATGAACCTTACAGGGCACTGCCGGTGGACTTGTTAGACATCTCTTTGAAATTACATTAACACCCTTGAACAACAATTCAGCAAGCCAACTGTGGTTAGAGGCTTAAAGCCGTGTTTTGACTGTGGTTCTCTGTGAAAGCCAAGCAGGTAAACAAATTTCGTCCTCTCCCTCCATCGACTTTTGGGGCCATGAATCCTTCGCCTTTCTGCGATCTCGCACCTGCTTCGCAATAGTCGTCGATGTAGGTAGTTGAGCCATTCGTTGGTCCTTTCGTCGTCGTTACTACCGTTGTTTGATGATCCAATCCTGGGTCGCTGCCTCGGCCCTTTCAATTTCATCGAACTCTTGATTGCTTATCTCTCAAGGGATCGGGGCATCGGAATCTACGTAATTTCTTGGTGCGTGCAAATTTGGTACCTTCACTTTTCAATCGTCTGGAAGTGGGACGGCTCCCCACCGCTTTCCAGGATTTATTCTTTTCCATGGATTAGGGTCCAGGTCTGTAGTCTTGCAAATTGTGTTAGCGGAAATTGATTTGCAGCCTTGCAGGTGTGAAGTAACTTATCCTACGTAAAAGATTTGATTGATTTGGGGTTTTATGTGAAATGTCGAACGAGTTCTTATTCTTATGCTCTATTTCGTATGACAAGGGAGTAATATTTGATCGTATATTTGTCCATCTCACTGTTTTGGTTGGAACTGTTCTGTTAGCTTGACTTTCGAAATCTGCGTGTTATACGGATTTGTTTTGAATTTTCTTTGAATACTAGTTTAGTGAAATATACTGCTCGTCGATTCATAAACCCAGTGTGCTTGTTATGATTGTTCTTGGTGTTTTCTATATTCTTACAAAATGAATATTATTGGTAGCACACGTTCAATTTGATACTACAATCAATGTAAGGATCTCATCTTTTCTTTTGTGAATGAGCAAAGATTGATCGCCTGCAAAGAGAGCTTACGCTGGTGATGCTGTCAAACAATTTCAAAATTTGTTATTTGGGTAGGGTAGTTGACTGGTATCATGATTCTATAATACACATCAAACAAGTCCAAAAATTAGAATTGGGTCTCCCAAATGCTCGATGTTTTCTGTTGATCGAGTCTCGTTTTTAATTAGAGTCAGGTTGAGATTGTGCATAAGCTTCCTCTTGAGGAATATGCATATCTCATGTTTGCATATGTAAATTTGTTGAAATCTATTTGTCATTTGAAGTATCTTCGAAAGTCCCATTTATTCTCTGGTTTGCAGAAGGAGCCTATTCGACTCCAAACTTTTGCATTATAAAAACCTTGAGCTTCTTCCCTGCTCTAGTTTGCCGCAGGGAAAAAAAAATTCAACATCTCCCCACAATTTCTTGTTTTAGTAAACGCCAGCTTTAAGACAGCTGTAAAGTGTCAATGCTATTGGGCTGTTCTTCAGCTGGATAAAGTAAATTCAGAAAGGTTAATTTTCTCTGATAATTGTTCTACCTAGGCACCAAAACGTTGACCTCTAATGCTATTCATCTTTAAATTGTGAGAATTCTTGCTCACCTTGGCAGATTGTTGATGTTTGTTATTCTTCTAGAAATTGAGCTTGCATAAATGTTGAGGACTGTTTGGTGATTTCATATCTTATAATCATGTGATTGTTTTTTCGGTTGATTTTACCATTCTCTTCTCTATCATTTATCTACTACCATTTTGGATCAGCTAGTTTAGCCACACATCCACTATTAAGCAATGAACTATTCTTTTGTGTAGTGTCAGCCTCTAAGGTGAGAAAAGTCATGTATTTCATCAAGTGATGGATTAATCTAGTATGAGTGACATGGTTTATCTTGTAACTTTGAGCAGACTAAAAGATGATAAACCCAGTTAGCCTCCTTGACTATCCCTGGGGGTGGTCGGCCCGGCCCCACGGAAGTTTCCCACCGACCACCAGGGTAAATCGGGAAGCACTCGTGGTAGGCGGCCCAGAAGCTCAGCATCCCTTAGTTACAAATCCCATTTGGAGGAAAAATCCCTGCAAATGCGAACTTTGAGGAGACTAAAGCACACAATATGTGTGACTTTTAGCAAGTTGTTATTTCTAGCAAACAAGTGACTTAACTTTTTTTTGTTTCTCAAAAATCATTGCCACTATGCTTTTTGTTACATATTATCTTAATTTCTGCTTTCCAGGGAGCATATTTTTTCATCTCAATAGTTATTAAAGGGAAATACTTTCAAGGTGAGACTCTTATCCTTCCCTGAAAAAAAGAAGATATTTAATGTCTGTTATACCACAGAGATGGAGAAGAAAAGGAAGATTCTGGAACTAAGAGAGAGGCTGGACAAAACTCTTGCATTGCCTGATCTTGCAAATGAAGAGTCTGTCAAGTTACTGGTCGAGAATCAACTTCGTTGCTCATCTTTCTCTCACGCCAAAGGTTGATTAAGTATCTGATGCATCTGCAGATGATCTCTTTTCATTTATTTGATTAATTCATGATCATAGAATATTGGTTAGGTTGCTCATGGATGTTCTTTGATTATTGCAAATTGGACAAAACTTTTCCTAGTTGGTTTATGGATCTTTTATAATATTCTGAACACATTCATGAATTGCTATTATTTAATTTTTGAGTGTGCAGATGCTATGTGGTACTTGATTTTGCAGAAGTTGAATATAATATATATCTACATCTTATATAAAAGCTTACTTCGGTATTTGAAGTTAATGACTATGCAAATTCAGTGCCTTCTTTAGATTGTAAGGTTATTAGTTCAAGATATAACAAATAGGAATGTTGATTATCATCAGAAATTTGATGTTAGATAATAGGTCTCATTTTTCTCCCAAAAAAGAGTAAAACCTGTAATATCCTTTATGTGATGCTCTACTTGTCTTGGCTTATACCTTCTTGGAATTGCATTAATATGCACTATATTTATCTGGTTCTGTATCTGTCTTTAGCATCAGATTTTGAAGAAATTGTAGGAAAGAGGACAAAGGAAGTCTCTAATTTTGTTGAAATGCTTCGGAGTGCTTCTGAAAATGAGCAGAAAAAATCACACGAGCTACATGCTGATTGGAAGGTAAACTAATACTCTGAATTCACTTGAGATGCTTGAACTGGTTTATATGCACTTCTATAGATACATCATTTCCAGTGTTTGATGTCAGCTTTGTATTGCCCTGCATATTTTCTCTCTCTAATTCTTTCAGTTATTCATTTGGTTTCCCAACTTTGTTGTTGCTTTCTATATTCAATGCCCTTATTTCAAAAGAACAATTCCTTCTTATCACAATCTATTTCTTCCTCTAATTCAGTGAATCTATGTCATCATTTCTTGGAATATTGCATCTGTTTCCTTTGCTTGCAAGTTCCATTATCTTGATTGGACGATAAACTTGAACCTAATTAACTTGGTGCTTCATTTAAGAAAATTAGAAGTTGTTAACCAATATATTTATTTATTTGCATCATCCAACTGGTTGTTGCATGGCTGCAATTACTTTCATTTTATTTATTTTATTTTGAATGTAAAGCTTCTTTACTCGATGGAATTGCCTTTTATCGACACTTTATTATGGACCTAGGAACCTAATTTTAAATACCACAGATTGGTTGTCTTTTCTTGAGAGGATGTGGAATCAAATATTCATCACATTATTTGTTAGCTTCATCAATGATTTGCTAACCTAATCCTTAAATGGTTCTACAACAATAAGATGAATCTCCATAATTTATTTGAAGTAAGTTAAAGGGGAGTGTTATGAATTTGGAGATCTAATTTTAGATATCACACAGTATTGGGTGGGAGATATAAAGTTATAATAATAAATATACTAACACGTAGATGGAACTACCTAAGAATCCCTAATAAATTTTCCCTGTTGCCCCTAACACTCTTTCCCTTTCCTTTCTGGTTTTTATTGCTCAAGTCTGATAACATAGTAACTAATGACTCTTAAAGTCAAGAGAGACATTGCTTCATTAGCATCAATGTATTTTTTTTCTTGCTAAGTGAGTTTGATAGGCTGAATAGTGCCGAATCTAATCCATGCACAACAATAGGTTGCATCTAACTAGATCTGAGTGCACATAAGCATTAAGAAATTACATTCTAATGAACGGATGCAAGTATTTCAATTCCAATGAGACAGTGCATGATGTGCCTAAAGTTTAGCTTGTGTAAATTTTAGAAGCAGCAACTTGGTTAGCACATCTATTGCCACAACACTTCTTATATTTGTTGGGTTGCAAGGTTGCAAACAAAGTCCCGGAAAGACATGGAAAAAATCATGAGTTTAAAAGATGAAGATATTTCCATTAGTATGAGGCATTTTTTGGGTAGAGCCCAAAAACAACACCATGAGGGCTTATGCACAAAGTGGACAATATCATACTATTGTGCAGATATGTGAATTCTTTTGAATCCATCAATATTTACAAGGACCACTGTCCTTTTTTTCTCTCTTTACTTGATTGATGAGTTTATTTCTTCTATGCTAAGTTTAATCCTAGTGATGATTAATTAGAATATATGCTTTGGCTTGATAGTAGAAAACAACTTAAATCTTCAATTCCTATTACGTGAACCTTCACCACATTCAAAAGTAGTTTTATTTCTTACTTTTCATAATAAACATCCTCCGGTGCTAATTTTCCAGATAAAACAAGACACCGATCAGCTTCGTGTGATGTATCGTGAAGGGCCCCATGGTACTCCATTTCATACTTTACTTGCTGAGGGATATGCGGATGGACCTATTGATGTCTGTGAGTCCAATATTTATGAACCATGGAGACACTTGTCCCCAGCATATTTGCACTGATAAATATATTTATCACAAGAGTTTTTATGGTTTTATTTTTTGCAGGTTTATGTGTTTCGTGGGAAACAAGATTATATAGAAAATGGTAAGTCCGTGGGTTACATTTTTCAGTTATTAAATGCCTTTTTTTCTACTATTCTTGATGTTTCATGATTTTATTCTCTACTTGTGAATATAATGCTATTGTCTTTTCATTATTTAAACTTTAGCACGTGAGCCCTTTTTTCCCCTCTGTCATGTGTAAGGTGACGAATCTGAAACTCAACTATTGTATTGGGAAGCCTTGAGGCCGTTGCTATTATAAGTGAAACTTGCCTAGGACTTTTCACAACCTTGTGGTGTTGATTGTTGGGTTGCATTACTTTGATCTTTATGGTGGAAAGTCATGGTGCTACTAAATTCATCATGTTGACTTGTGTCTTCACATGCTAGCATCACTGTTTAGCAGGTTGTATATTGAATTGGGATTCAGGAGTGGACACAAGGGAGCCCTAAATTTTTTCGATTCTATAAAATATTATAAGAGTTTGTTATTTTTTGAATATTATTACCCCTTAAAAAAAGTATATCTCTCCCCCTCAACTCTTAATCCTGCATTTGGATCTGCCACTGTTGCACCCACCACTGTTGGAATTCTTATAATATCATCGAACTTACTGCTTAAATCCATTTCTTTCCAGGTGGCCTCAATATAACATACCAACTTTTAAGATTATCATGTCTGAGTGTTTGCACAAAGTTCGGGTTGGTGAAGACATCTCTTTAGTAAGGTTAGTTGCTATCAACTAGTGATTCTCAATATCTTCCTTTACTTTTGGTATATTCTTGTGTTAATTTTGTATTTTCGTTGTTTGGAAGAAAGGGTGAAGGTTCCTTGGCCAGTTTCAGATAGAGAGGCTCTTCTGCATTACTTTGAGATTGAGTACTTAAAAGAAGATCTCATCCTTGTACTTATTAACACGGTAATTGGAAACCATGCCTTTTTATACATGTATATCTTGGGAAATTGTTGAAATTTTAATTGTTCATGATTTTTTTATTAAATGGGAATATAGGGTGCCTAGCCATCAATTAGTAAAATAGACTACACAAGGAACTACGGGAAAATGCATGGGAAAGTACAATGAGGAGGATGGTAGGATAAGTGGAAACATTGCTACAATCCGACAATGCATTTCATCTCCTGGACTATAGTGATGTAATAATGAAAATCCTCAATGGAATAACACTTGGTTGTTGTTGTAATAATGAAAATTCTCATTATTTTTCACCAAACTCTTGTACAGACACATAAAAAAGATACTAATTAATTTTACTGGAAAACCTACTTTTATGGAGGAAGACACAATCATATATTTAAATTTTCTTATTTTTTTATTGAGTTAATGGTTTTTAAAAATCTTTTTGGAAACCAGCTTTTGCTAGTAGCTTTAGTTTCGTCTCATCATTTCTCATGGATATTGGATAGAGAATGTACATAACAAATAATTGATGAGGAATTTTCTTGTAGATTTCAGACACTCAGCATATAGAAGTATGCAATGAAGATTTAAATAGGATCAAAGCTCCTGAAGCTATCAGAATAGATTTGGTTGGTGGTTTTGTGCTGCAAAAAATTGATCACAACAGAAGTTATTTTAGGTATGTAGCAGAACTGTCTTTTAGCACAGTACGCTGTGCTAGATGGTTGTCAGGAATGTTGCCATCCTTTTGTTAAATATCTTTGTTGTTGTAGTCCCTGTTTCGAGATTCTTTGTTAGATAATAATGAGTAACTCGTGTAATTTTTCTACTCTCTCTTGAATTCTTTTTAGTATTTTAATTTTGAGCTAAAATCTAATTTTTGAAAGATTCTTTGGACATTGTTCACAGCTTAATGAATCCTTGATGAATGATTTTCCACTTTGAATCAGTGAGTGCATAACTAATAAATATAGGTAAGGTAAGGTTTTCATATTGTTAGGATAGTATCTGGTAACAGGTAAAATATGGTCAGTTCATGTAATATAAGATATCAGTATCTGAAATATAAACAAAAATGTTTTAGGAAAAAAAATCAAGAGGAAGTTAATGTGTTAAAATACTATCTTTGAAATCATCTCCTCATGCTAACATACATCCATTGGAATCCATTTGGATAGCACAGAGTTGACTAGGAAAAATCTGAATTAATATTCAATTGATCGAACTGGATATAGATAAATAGAAATAAGCTATGCCAAATTACACAGCAATACCAGTTCTTATTGGTCAAAAAATTGACTTTCAACGTGAATTGAAGATACAGTCATCTAATCACAAGTTTAAATATTTTTCAGGGTAGTAGCAAATATGGATATCAAGCTGGATTTTGTACCGCCGTCACTTATAAATTTCATTTCAAGGCAACTAATAGGTAGTGCGCATAAGCTATACCAAAAGGTAAGACTTCTCTACCATGCGGTTCTTTTCTCAAAGTAATTTACCGTAAACAGTTGTATGGAGTTAGTGATGCGTTTAGGATAAGGGTAGTACTTCATTTGGTTTAATATAATTGAGAGATGGAGGATAGCGAGTTACATAATGAACATTGGCATGCCAGAATATTTGCCCTTTGTTTCTGTACACCCGTATTCTGGAGTTTACATTTTCAATCATTTTTAAGAAAAATAAAAGTGTGATTCACTTGTTGACTATAATAGTATTATTACATTTCACTTTGCTTCAAACTAACAAGAGGATATGCCCTTGCAGGCAGTCAGTACAGTGGCCACATTTGATGAGGATTACAAGAAAGCTCTAGAAGGACCTATGTATGCTCGGATTCGTGAAAATAAAACCAAGGCATATTTAGAGGGTCTGGATGAGGAACAGATGGGTCAAAATGCGACTGAAATACAAGCAGTTAGAGATGAAACATCTGTCGCTGAAATTGTCGAAGAAGATGCAGAACAAACCACACACTCAGATCCAGTGAATGATAGCCATGTTGCAAAATTGATTCCCGACCAGGGAGATCTTGTCCAAGAGAATTCTTATATAAGCCCGGAGGTAGAAGCTGCTCTTGGCATCTTAGACAATGCCATAACAATACTTCGTAAATGTGGGCCATCCAATCCCCAAATCAATGGCCCACGTGCTAGTGAAGTATTTTCTTCTATGTAAGTATGATTATCACATAATTTTTTGTATTATGGGGGCCTACTGTTTTCGCTTTGCAATTGCATTTTTGATCTACTCACTTTGCAGGTCCAATAGAGAGAGTTCTTCAAAGGAAAGTAAGCTTGATGTTTTGAGCTCTGAGACAGTTTATTCAAGTTCTTCCGATGGCAAGCCTATGGAAGGTACTCCGGCAATGACAAAACCCCCATCCATGGAGAGCATGAACAAAGTCTGCGATGAAGGGAGCCTCACAGCTAACGGGTTTTATAACACGGTCCCTCCTATTGACAACTCGAAGCATGCAAAGGGAAGGAAAAAATGGCTTTGTTGTGTGTCTTTCTAGAAGATAATTAAGTACCTCAACAGCAAAGAATACAAACAATACATGGGAGGTTAAGAGACATGTGAAGTAGTCAATTTCTTTGCCATTTTCTGGTGAAAATTAGACATTTTAAAGTGCGAAATGTAAAAGACAGCCAGCTGAGGAGTCGTTTGAGCATGATTCACCTGCAGTTCTATTCGCCTTGTGAAAATCATTGAATTATGTTTTTGATATGCTTAGCGTTCAGTTTTTTCTCAAATTAAATAACTTGTGAAGAAAAATAATATCGGGCGATAAATGGTAGTGTGACCATTTATTTCACAATTAAAATTTCAATAGACGCAGCGAATCTGGATTATTTCATTAAGCAATTTGATGGGACACGATGATCCCTTTATTTAGTTGAGTTTTATATTTTATTTAGCATTTTATAATTTGAGATTGGGTCTAAATAAAAACTAGTTTTATTATGAGATATTATAATATTTTTGCGGGTTTTCAAGCAGACAGTCATAATTCATAATAAAAGGGTAAATTCCATTGTACTTTCTTATCAAAATACCCTAAAATTTGAACACTCATATACTGAAAGTGGAACGATGATGTAATAAACTCTTAACCCGTGGTGATGCTTAGGATCTTGTAAAGTAAAACAATGTAAATTGTTTTATAAGTGAGTTTATATCAATCTAAAATAATATATAAAATTTATTTATAATTTTTGAAAATTGCTAGTCTTACAATTAGTCTTTGTTAGTGCATTGACTCATTAACAGTAGTGTTAACGCAAGTTATTTTATAAAATAATTTATATCACATTTTTATTAAAATATTTTTTTTAGAGTGAACTTAATGATTTATAATGATGAAGTTTCAAATAAAATGAGGTGCAAATTGATTTATATAGATCAAATTATTCATCAAAATAATTTCTTTTAGATAAAAAATCAATATTTTCTAATAAAGGTGTATAAAAGCTCCTAATACTCAAAATTAATAGTTTTAATGGTGATGATTAAGAAATTGGTTTGTTCTAACAAATTTATTTTAATAAAAAATTAAATCGCTCAATGATTAAGTGTAAATTTATTTGTTAATTAGTTTGCACCTTAAAAAGAATTAAAAATTTTGATTATTATTATTATTATTATTATTATTATTATTATTATTATTATTATTATTATTATTAGCTTTAAACTTCTTAAGCTGAATTTGTTTGTGTCCAAAGATGCAATGTAAAACTAGGGTTCTGCATATTTTTATCTGCGCTGTGATTTTCAAGTTTTCTATAGAGAGCTATTTTAACTGTATTAGTTTTTATAGCTAGTTACTTATAACGATGAAAATAATTTTGTTCAAGATAATCATAAGATGGTCTCTGATCTTGACAAATCGATTCTTGGACTAGGGAAAACAACTATGAACCCAAACTAGCAAATGGCTTATTTTTAATGATTTTTATCTAAAATTTAGATTTTTAAATTTATTTATTTTTATCATAGCCACAAATGGACATATCATCAAATTCTCACTAAAAAAAAATGACATTTCTGATAGAATATTCCGTCATAATTCTGTTAGCATAGGCGGTTAGCGACAGGTTTACGACGGAAATTGATTTGTTGGGCGGGATTTGTCGGGAATAGTTTTTCCGACGGAACTTTATTTGTCAAAAATAGGTGTTCCCACGGAAATAAAGTTCCGTCAAAAGTTATCGATAGAATATCGATTTCGTCGGTACAATTACCAATGGAACATCTATTCCATCAGTAAATTTACTTTGACGTAACTTGATTTCTGTCAGTATTTCACCAATAGGAATCACTCATTCCGTTGGGAATTACCGACTGAATGAGTGATTCCGTCGGTAAATATTGAAACACTGATCGTCCATAATAAGTCATCAATCTCACATTAAGTATAGTGGAAAATCACTGATCATGCATAATAATGCATCATGCAATCTAAATTTTTCTTTACTTGTAACATCATAAGTCACCGACCCCACATTTCATAAGTTATGCAACTCAGCAATCAAAAGTTGCAATAAAATATCTATCTTCTCTTTAGGATTGGTTGGACGAGGAATAAGAACAGTAAGCAACATAAATTCATCTTTCATGCACATCCATATAGGTAAATTGTATGGTGTTAATATAACTGACCAAGATGAATATTATTGACCTGATTGACCAAATGACTAAAATCCATCTACGAAAAGTTTCAATCTGACATTACGTGGTTCCAATGTAAAGGATGAAAATACAACATCAAGATGTTTCCATGCAGGGGAATCACAAGGGTAATACTGTTGGATCAATCTAGGTATCCTAGGTTTTGATATTTGAACAAAGATTTAAATTAGGTTTATTGTTATATTTGATATGCATTATGAGTGTCCAGGATACATGTACAACAAGCAAAGTCCAAGTGTGATATTGGCAAAGGAGAGAAGTCCAAGAAGAGACTTGGCGGTGTAAGTCCAAGGGGGAGCCTTGGCGACGTAAGCCCAAGT
>JBBPFP010000067.1:223210-234233 GCA_037974795.1 Kaempferia galanga | reverse complement strand
TATTTATAAACTATAATTATATAAATATATATTATATAAATTAATAATTAAATAAATTAAAATTTTATATAATTATTATATACAAATTAGGTTTTTTTGTTAATTTATATAAATATTATAGATAATATATTTTTTATCTTAGAATTAAGAGATTTAGAACCATAAATATTCAAAAAATACATTAAATTATCTTTTTTTATTTCAGAAGTTTTGATAAATGTATCAGCACGGCACGATACAATACTGAAACCGTATCGTTCTCGTCTGGGACCGAAACCTTGGCACTAGTCGAGGTTTTAAACCTTACTCATATCTACTATCTTTTCATTCTATAACTACTTGTGTAAAACATATGCTCAATGGTGCTATAGGAAAAGTGGAAAAGGAATATGAGATGATCCTGAAGAGAACTTTCCAAAGCATATGCCTGTTGACTAGCCATCCAAATACGACAACCTCCATCATTGTTCAGGTCAGGTGTTCATCTCTATTTTTAATGAGTCCTTTCTTTATTTTTCTCTAGCGGTCAATCCATTATGTTGTGTTTCCTATGAGGGAATAGGAAGTGGAGAGGAGAGAGGTGCCCCTATGGTAATAATTGGGTATAAAAATATTTTAATTTTTTAAACAACTTATTGCAATTGGGTTCCATTGGTTTCCACCTTATTTGGACAGAGGCAATTTGTGGGAAAGAAAAAGTAGTTTTTTCAGTGTCCTCTCCATTCTTTTGTTTCTTCCTAAGGAAATGAAGGAAAACTATTTCCCTCCACTTTTATGGATCATTAATTTTTGTTTTCTCCTTTCCTCCTCATGGAAGCACAACTTTAGAGCTTTCTCTTTTACCTTAATAATTAATTTTTTCCACGTTTATGGTTATATAAGTTTTCTTATGTGTTTTAGATACAAAAGTCTACTATGTTTACATGCATGCTTTTTATTTGTCATTTGTGTTTAGAACATAAATACCTTGTTAATCCATTTCTTTGAATTATTTGATAATTCTAATTAAGTGATATGCAAGTGCATCTTTCCAACACCAGCATTACATTACAAAGTCTATGAAGGCTCAATGAACATAATGATACTTTTACCCACACAGGAAATATGTATATATGAAATAATAGTTTAAAATGTTGCATATGAAATAACCAATCTTTCTTTTTGATTGCATATATTTCATGAATCATTTATTGTTTCTTTTCTTCATCTGATATGAAGAGATAAGGGATGTAGGGAGGGAATAACCATCACTTATTAACATGATTTATGCTTGCAATGTGGTGTGGAGTATGGTCCCAAAGTATACTAATGTGTTTTAAGCATAGTAACAATATGACTCAAAATTCTTCCTATAATTGTACCTGCCATTCAATGTTTAGTTCAAAAATCTAATGGCTTTAACCAAGGCAATTTCTCTTATAATGTATTGTTATTTGGTTGACTACTTGCGAACTATTTATCTACCATGAATGATTTATTGGCAACCTACCCCAAGTCTACATCCTTAAGTCTTTCAAGTTGTAAAGTATGTATTTAGTATTTACTACCATATGTATTGAAATATTCAAATAAACTTGTTCGCATTAGATATCTGAGTTGCTTGTATCACATTTCTTTTTGTTGCAGGTTGTTGGAGATGATGGTGCTGTATCTTTACTACTGAATTCCTTGTATTGTTTTTTTTTTCCTGCATTCTTTTTCTGAGGATTAGGATTAAAATACTATCTTGGCAGATATTACTTAGTAGCTTGCCAATGGATAACTGATTGAGATATGATTTGCAACATGAGTCATTGTGCTTCGTTAATGCCTACCCAAATGTTCTATTTGTCATGTTTGAGCAGCAAGGCATACTGTTTCTGTTCCCCAAAACTCATTTGCTAATTTTCATAATGGATAATCAAATCCATTTCTATATGATAGTGTATTCTTGTGTACCTTTGCTTAGATGACTACGATGTGTGGTATCACTTTCTTATTTTTTCCAGTGTAATTTCCAGTGTAATTAGAGTTGCTTCTACCTCCAATTTATTTAGGAGAGTAATGTCCTGTCTTGTTTTTTTTGGTCCTAGACCATTGAGTTTGCATATCAGTACATCTTAGATTAAGACAGACTTGAAAGGAATTAGTTCTGATCAAATTGGAAGTGAACTGCTTGCACTCCCTGATATGGCTGAACAAGCATTCAATCCCCAGGCAAAAGGTGTTTTTACAAGATCATTGAGAATGACAGTTTTACAATAGGGGAAAGTCTAGCATAGATAATTACGTGCAATGGGGTTCAGAACATAACTTAGCTGCTAAGAATGTGATAGAAGAAGCCTAAGTCACATTTTTCCTGGAATAAAGTTGTCCTTTGCCCTATTAGATTCTTAGGGTTTTGCCACCTTTTGGATTGCAGATAACATATATTTTAGTAAATGTTTTGATTGGTTTCCCATGTGGATTTTTTAGAATTTGGTTTTCGTTTCGAGCATCCAAATGACTTTTTGTGAGGAGCTTATGTTTTGTTCTGCTCTCCAACTCACAAATCATAACTAAGGATGAAGCTAACTTTATTTTCTTATCTAGAATATCTTTAAATAATTGAGTTTTGCTTGACCAAGTTTTAGCTTCTCCCTTGTGCCATAAATGCATCTTGTGCAGCACTTTTAGATGCTGGTATTCCTTTAAAGTTTCTTGCTGGTAAGTTAACAACCACGGCAGTTACATTCTTGTCCTACTTCATGCCTAACTTGTATAATGAATTGTGCAGTGGCAATTTGTTGTGGTTTAACAGAGAATCGATCTGTAATTCTAGATCCTACAAAGATAGAAGAGAAGGTATTTAGCTATTTTTGCATGTTCTGAAGTTCTCTCTACTTGAACTATTTTTATTAATTACTCTGTTGTTCTTGCCTTAACTAATTTCCTCGACATTCCATTTGACTAACAAAACTTGCTAGGTATTCTCCTACTGTTTGTACTGTGCAGTAATTCAACATATTAATTTACTGTCACATACGCTTGAGTCTGGTTGAGTTTGCAAATTGTTCTGTAAACTTGGACCATTCATTTTAGGGATTTTCACCAGATTAATTCTCAATGTGACTTTTGCTAGTATGGTGAAAAAGAGCAACAACCTATTTGTGTTGCTCATGTAAATTTCAGTTTGATTCCTTAGTTGAAATTTAACTCTTCCACCTATACATTCAGTGAGAACTTCATCTGATATAGATGGATCACTGATAATTTTATGTTGTGATCTCCCACTGAAACCTTGAATAGCTGACTCAATTGGGTATTGTGTCAGAAAATTGATGCATTTGCATACTTGGTATTTCCGAATTCTCCAATATCAGTCCTTCCCAAAGTTTCATTGACAGAGGATGCTGAACCAATCGAGCAAGGGATTATAACATCTGTAACCCATGGCACAATGCCAGGTAAAACTTTCAATATTTGCTTGTTGATTCTGTCCATACATGGTATACTGTTTTTTTGTCTCTTAATACAATTGCTGCTAGTATCACAATCCAGATGATAAAATGAGCGAGTCTCATTGTCCAATTAATTTAAAGAATGAAGATGGCATCGTGACACCTGAATTTTGTGGCTTGTAGTTTTAACTTGTGATACTACCTGTTAATCCATCATAATTTTAATTTAATTCATGCTAAATCCATTTCTCTCATCTTTTGGCAACATTAATTATATGCATTTTTCCAGTAAATGAGAAATTGTAACATCAAAATGATAATTAATTGACAAAAAAAGTGTAGATGAATAACTAGTATATTAAAGAAAAAGGTGTGTAACAATAACTGGCATTTTAGAGGGGGAACAATTACATTAAAAAATCCTTCAAAATGAATCTGTTAACTCAAACTAATTGCACGAACATGCTTCTAGCTAAGTTTAAAATCAACAAGCTTTGAGGCTCACAATTTTAGCTAGCCTAGGAATTAATCTAAGATCTACATTTATACGTTTATATATGAATACGAAGAATCAAAATTTATAGTCTTAACTGTTATATTATGGAGGTAAAATCAGAAATTGCTTTATGAATATTCTTGTTTCAGTCAAATTATTGATTTTTAACTCATGGTTTCACACATGCAAATGCTTATATTTCATATAATGCTCTTGCTTTATCATGACTAGTAGCAGAACACAATCATAGGCTCTTTCTCTTTCCCTAGTAATAGCAGCAGAATATAATCTTGTATTATATAATGATCGACACTAGTCATGGTTTTCTGATTCTTATTCTTATGTTCCATTGATCATGTTCACCATAATTGAACTGAATCTCCTGGCACTTTTAACCAGTCGTTGACTATTTCAATTGCCTTGAACGTGGTTATGCTGCATGTGCAAAGATCTCTGAGTTTCTTAGGAAAAGCATGGAGTCACAAACCCCTAGTGATCTGACAAAGCCTACATAGTTGGTGCTAGTATATTGGTCAAAACAAATATCGCTACTAGATTCCGCCAAGTGCCAGAGAGGGTATCAAAACTCACCTCAAGAATTTAACTTCAGTCACTAGGTAACCTTGCATTTGGCGCGTTTGTAATTCCTGAAGCTGCTTCCATGAACAATGAACAGTGAACAATGAACTATGCGTGGGTTTGGTCAAACTTTCAGTAGATTGGAAGGTAACTTTCTGCAAATAGTTGATTGATGGTCATATTATTCTCTTGCAGAGACATTATTTGCACCTTGTCAAGCTAGGTTCATCTATTGACTAATTTTCTTTTGGCAAAAAAATGGTCACCTTGTATCAAGTTCCTCGTGTGATGTTACTCGAATCATGTCTAGATTAATCTTATTTGTTTATGGACACGCTGCGTTGTTATGCGTTGGGTTTTCTCTAAAATGTGAAGAACTTGAAATTTTTATACATCTGTTATTTTATTTTTATTTTTTGTTTTGTTATTATATGGTTATACAATAAATTTTATTTTTAAGGTTTATGGGTTGAATTCTAATATTAAATATAAAAAAATTCAAATTGAAAAAAAAGGTGTATACGAGGTGTGCAGGGTAATGCGTGTAGGATAGTATTTTTGCTTATGTAGTACTTATCATGGGTGCCCAGCATGGGCTGCCGATGATTGTTTTTGGGATTTTTACTTTTTGATTATGTTAATAAGATTTTATCAGCATCTCTGTAATATTAGTTTTTATTATTTATTATTATTATTATTTTTAAAGTTTTTAGTTATGTCAATTAAATTTTATTTTTAAGTTTTAGGGTTGAGTTATAGTATTAGGTAAAAAAATTATGTTTTTTTTGAAGTGCTCATGAGGTGTGTGCGCGGTGTAATGGGTGTGATATGTTAAAATCATAGTGTATTGATATATTATGGACGGTATGTTGGATGATTGTCTTGCTGGAGTGGTTGAGGCGTCTGGAATTGATCTAGGCGACTCAATTCTCTTTTTTTTAAAAAATAATTTTTCTAAAAAAATTGTAATCCTAAATATTAAGCCCCCTAAATATATATAAATTTCGTGAACAATTAAAATTTTATTTTATTTTTTTACTTGGGCATTATAATTTAATTTTTAAATTTTAAAAATAAAATCTAAAGGTTAAGCTCTAGAGAAAAAACAAAATTGCATATGTCAATTGGACCGCTTGGATCAATTTTAGACACTTTGACAACACAGTTCAACGGTGAATGGTCCACATGTTAGTAATTAAATATCTATAGGCCATTTTTAGCATGGGCATCCACAATGAGTAACTACCGTGGGCATCTCACACATTATTAAACAGTGTTTTTTTAATTTATTTAGAGTGATTATGCTAATAAAATTTTGCTTGAGTTATACTATTAGGTTTTGCTTTGAATACAACATGCAATATGGAAAGCTTGTTGATTGAGAGAGTTGGAATAATTGCTCTGATTATGTTTGAAGTTCCCTAAAATAATTGATGTCGGGTCAATTGGATCAATTTCGATTGATTCTATTGGAACTTAACCTTTTTAAGATCAGCTGTTTATCGAATAATGTAGCTAAATGTTCAAAATTACTAAATTGGGTAGGGTAGATTAAAATCATCAAATCGCGTATTCACTTTTTATTTTACCAATAATTAATCAATTGGTAAAATATCAATCGACTAATAAAATATCAAACGATTAATTTTGTTTACCAGTTGAATTAATTTTCTCTGTTGAAATTTCAAAATTTCTAACAAATCAACTGATTAATTTGTTTTTTTTTTAAATTTTTATCTTAATCAATTTTGGACAAAATTGATTGATTGATAAAATGACTTTGGATTGATATGAAATTAATTTTTATATGTTTGTCTAGTTCTCCTGATTATATCTATGCCCTCAAATATCAATTTAATCCGATATATTAAAAATAGCGATTTTTTTTTAACATGAATGTGTTTGAAAAATTAATTTGTGTTTAAATAATCACTGTTTTTAATATATTGAGTTAAATTGATATTTGAGGGTATACATATAATCAGGAGAACTAAAGAACACATAGAATATAATTTCATATCAATCAGAATTCATTTGATGTCATGCCCAAGAAGAGTCCCTGACCGACGAAAATCGGACAGCATCTCCCCTGTAACAGTGACAATAGGGAACCTATATATAAAGCCCTCGGGCTACTCAACCTTGACCAACATGGCCGGAATAAAAATAATAACTAAACACAACCATGCAGTTTATAGACAACGGAAGAAAATATAAAGAAAATCCATAAATCCATACCTCGTACTGTGAGCCAGCTCGGCTTGACATAACAACCAACAAAAACCAAATGCATGAAAACAAATGACTAAAGAAAAATTTAAGTTCATATCCAATTATTACAACACTAAGTTGAAAATCTGAAAGAATGAATAGAAAACCCAACTAACGAGCAGTGCGGAAAGTAAACTAGAAACTTCAATCGGAATTCAACCTCGAGTGGGATCGGTAGCTGAAACCTCTGAGCAACACAACACATCATCTATTTACTAACCTGAAAATAAAAGGGAAAGCAAGGGGTAGTGAGTACAAAATACTCAATGGGTATAGACAAATGGTGCATGATTTACATAGTATAAAGAGATCAAAGCGAGCAGTAACAGATAGAATGCTTACCACAAAAGTAAGAGTACTCAAAGAAAATCTGCTGATCAGGTACAACTAATAAATTAGGAGTACTTACAGTACATCCTAGCTTGCACGAATCATTATATAACTGACATATATTAAGCATATAACAAGCACAAACAATTACTCATGGTCCTGTGGGTAGTCAGGGTACACAAATAGTCGTTGTCTGCAGGCGAATTGCTCGCTACCATGAATGGTCTCATGGGTAGACAGGATAAAAAATGATCACTGTCTGCGGGCGAACTCGCTATCACGAATGGTCTCGTGGGCAAACAGAGTAAATACATAGTCACCATCTGCCGGCGAACTCGCTACCATGAATGATCTCATGGGCAGACAGAATATTTACGTAGCTATCTAGCTACGGGCTGCACGCGAACTCGCTACCACAGATGATCTCATGGGTAGTCATGATATACCAGGATAAAACCAATAATCATCAATAAACAGTAATGATTATATCATTTCTCGATCTTATGACGTTACCTATGAGTAGGACAATCACATAAGGTCATATAGAAACCATTTGGACTAATAAAAGGCTAAACAAATAGGTATGACGTATAAGGTTAGGTCTAGAATAAAGTCAAGATAGATAATATAAATACTATCAAGATAACGAATCATGCATCAAATATTATATTTAAACAAAGGAACTGGAGATATACTACCCACCTCAAATATAGATCTTTAAGTCAAAGAGTCTGTCTCGGCCTTGATTCCTCTTCCCTTCTTCTTCCTCCGCTTCTAGGACGACAAGTCTCGGCAGTGGCCGATTGTTGGCTGGTGGAAGGCAACAGGATCAATCATAGAAATCAACAATATTGTAGCCTTCCTCGGAGCGCCGCCAATTGGTCATCCATATCATCTTGTTGGCTACCATAATTAGATAGCATTGCTCGACACGTTAAATTAGTGAGTACAAATATGTAAACACAACTCACCAACACTACTACCTGACGTTTGCCAAGTCGTAGATACCACAACTTGACATCAAGTTAACATAGTATAAGAGATGATTAAAAATTATGAATAAGAGATCTACGCTCTCACAATGTATCCAAATAAATGCTCTAGTGATTAAATTTTTCATAAACTCTATGATGTTCCTCTTATTTTCCATTAGTAACGAATCTTCACTTAAGCACAAAGGTTTTTCTATCTATTTTTCTGGATGAGAATATAGAATATATATGATTTTACTTTTCTAGTTCTTCACAGTAAGAATATAGAATATATTATATATATGATTGTTAGTTAAAGAAGGAAAAAAACACATTCTTATACCTAACGATTCTTCAAACCAATTATTCTCTGAGATTTTTATGAGATTAATTTTTCTTTTCTTTATTCTAATATTTTAAATTAAATTTTAAAAGGCATTTTAAAAACTACTTGATAAAATTTGACCATATTTAATGATCGCTAACTCACCTCGGTTTATTAGTTCAACAATCCTAGGTCAACTGTCTATTAAAAAAATTGATTCAATCCTTCAATATTAAAAAAAATATAGAAGACATTATACCGGCTGCACCATTACACTGTTGTGGTAGATGAAATCATTGCATTGTGTGCAAATAAGTGCTCTAGTAATTAATTTTTCTTAAACTTTATGATATTCCTCTTGTTCGCCATTAGTAACGGATCTTCCTCTATTCACAAAGTTTTTTCTCTTTACTTTTCTCATTCCTCAAGTAAGAATATAGCAATGATATGAATATAAATGTTAGTTAAAGGGAAAAAAAAGAATCACATTCTTATCCCCGTAATGATTGTTCAAGCCAATTATTATGATCAGGGCTAGCTAGATCCTTCAACTAAGAGGGATGAATTCAATTTTTTTTTTCAATTGAACTATTATTTTCCATTAATTTGATAGACTTTTGATCTTTGGGCTAACGGATCGAGATCAATGTATTTCATCCATTTTAAAATAAATAAACCAAATGGATAATATGTTTATTTTTCAATATTTTTTCAATGGAACTTTAACTTGGGGCTTCCGGAAACACAAGGCTAGCCATTACAAGAGCCAGAGTCACTTATTTCTCGAAAAGGCTTCCACACAAGACACCTCCATATTTGTCTATGTATCTTTATCGGTGTGCCTGAGAAAATACTACAAAAGCACCAAATCTATAATTGATACCGAAAAACTCAGCTCAAGACAATACTTCAAACCTTAGATTATATACATTAACTCCCTTTCCTTTAGAAAGAGGATATATATCGACCATCTTATATATCCATGCCTATCTTCACAAAGCTCGCACCAAATTAACACACATTAAACAAAATACTCTCAAGCTCCTACTTACCGACCGACACCATCTCGATCACCTAAAAACAAGCACGTACGAAAAGCAACCCCCTCTATTTGTGTCTTCCGTTGGCCCGACCGGAGACGGAAGTTGAGCCGTCTCCGCTGCGATCTCCTCCTTTCTTGGAGGCAATCCGGATTAACGGTCCAATGATGACCTTCAACGCCTGAGGTTTCACTTGGCCGCGCTTCGGCGGGATCTTGCATTCCCTTGGGCATTGGCGCTCCATGGACCTCCTTGGCAGATTACCTAAAAGATCAGAGACTTGGATGCAAGACAAGGAGCGGCAACTATTGCTTTATATTGGACTTGAATTGGGCATCTTACTCTCGATATCGTGATTCACGTGCTCCTGTTCTACGTGTGCAAAGTGACGCAGGACGGGGACCGCACTGAATGGGTCGGTGTGGGGCCGTTAAGACTTGCTTGACCGATCAAATCTGGCATAGATTCTTAGTGTTGGGGCCCACTCCAATCTGTCCGTTTCTGGTTGGATTGGCGGCAAGTGCCACTAATTCCAGCCGCTGTGCTGGTTGGAATCAAAAGTTTAAAGAATTCCAACCGCGTCTCACGCGCTTCGATGTGTGTGATCAGACGATTAATTCGACCCTGCAGTCCTTACCTTGCAATGTAGTGGGTTAATAGGCTACACCTCCTAAGCCTATCCTACTCGTTCTTTTAGGGCTGAGAGTAATGTCCTTACATGTAGGTTTGAAGTTTCGATAAATAGATTCATCGTGCGAAGCATGTAGTATTAGAATTTTATAGTCCTACAAATCCTAAGTACACGGTTCGGCCTCACATTTTGCACATCAGATAAATCCAAGAAATGAGTCTGGTGCAATCTAGCACACCAAGTTTTCAAACGCTGTAGGTGTCCGATAAATGCACCGTTGGAAAATCAAATCCTTGGTGTCGAGCTTCCGTTGTCGTGCTTCAAGATCTAACCATCTTGCCGCGCAAGGGCGGATAACTAATTTTGGGATAGATAGTCCCAAACCCAGCTTAAGACATACTGGCTGATAATTTTATAAATCATATTATATTACCGATATTTTTCTAAAAATAAAAATAAAAACAATACATGCAATAGTAATTTATAATAGGAAAAGAGAATTGATCGACCAGAGCAGGCCTCAAACAATAGACTTAGAACCATAATTTTAAAAATTATAACTTTTATAACCATAGTGTATTATTTTAATTTGATGATCTGTAAAAAATTTTCCATCTTCTTTACGAATGGTTACAACTAATGTGGCAAAAGACAATTTGCTCGCCTTCAGCGTCTCTGCCAACCTATCCCTCCGCTAACCCCCACCACCACGAATGATTACAACTAATGAAATATATATTGGTTTTGATGAATCAATATCTCTTTTCATTCACTACTCTTTTTTTTTCCTCCTAGCATGCCACATGGTGTATTGAATTCGATTTCTCTAGCTCGGGATCAGCTCTGCAAGAGGACTATGTATTGTGCAACCTTTATTTAATGTATTTTTTATTGATGTAAATTTTCTAAAGAATCTAGATTCATAATAAATTAATGTCAATTTAGAGTCTAAGAACTTACT
>JBBPFP010000067.1:199986-214610 GCA_037974795.1 Kaempferia galanga | reverse complement strand
TACTAGACGAACACATAGGAATTTGTTTCACATCATTCTGAGGTCTCTAGGTCCATCAACCGAAACACTTTAAGTTCAATTGGTCAAAATTAGTTGATAGACCTACAGTTCTCGGAATAATATGAAACTAGGTCCTATGAGTTTATTTAGTTCTCATGATTATATTCATTTGCTCACATATCAATTTAACTCAATATATTGAGAGCAATGATTTTGTTGATTACGAATTAGTTTTTCAGATACATTGTATTCAAAAAATTATTGTTTTCAATATATTAAGTTATATTGATATTTGAGGGCATTTGTACAATTAGGAGAATTAGACAAATATATAGGAACTTGTTTCGTGTCATTCCAAGGTCTCTAGATCCATCAACCGATTTTGATGTGAAATTAGTTTGTATGTGTTCGTCTAGTTTTTATGATTATATCCATGTGCTCAAATATCAATTTGACTGAATATATTGAAAGAAATTATTTTTTTAAATGAATTGAATTTTTCAAATACATTTGTGTTCAAAAAATCACTACTCTCAATATATTATGTCAAATTGACGTTTGAGGACATTTATACAATTAGGAGAATTAGATAAATATATAAAAACTGGTTTCATATTATTCCAAGGTCTATTATTTGATTTTAGCCGAAATCGGCTGATGGCCAAAACTAGCTGATGGAGCTCTAAGTTAATCAGTCGGTTTTGACCAAAATTGGCTAATGGACCTAGAGATCTTGGAATGATATAAAATTAGTTCAAGTGTGTTTGTCTAACAGTCAAACATCAATTTAACCTAATATATTGAGAGTAATGAATATTTGAACACGAATTAAATTTTTCAAACATTTTTATGTTAAAAAATCCATTACTCTCAGTATCTTAGGTCACATTGACATTTGAGAACATGGATATAATCAGGAGAGGTAGAAGAACATATAAAATATAATTTCATGTCAATTCAAAGTCATTTGGTATGACCAACTGACTTTAAAATCAGTTCAACTGATTTATTCAAATTGAGATGATTTGTACCGAATAAAATTAATTCTACTAATAAAAAAAATCAATCGACTGGTAAAAGATAAAATCAAAAATGAATATATATAATTTTATCATTTTAAAATTTATCTATACGATTTTAAGATTTTAAAAAGTCGTACAGTCTGTTGTTCTAACCCGTTACATGCGAGCGACTTTCTGTCCTATTCCTGTTTTACCTGGGGTAGCCCTTTTGTCTCCAATTCCGTGTTTTACTTGTAACACCGAAATGCCACGTCTATGTAACGGAGGTAGTGGCATTCTTGTGAATAAGAGAAGGAGGGGGTCGTAACAAAAATAAAAAAACTAATTACGTTGGCCTGTGACCTGTGTGGGTGGTACCCTGTGTCCATCGTAATAAATCTGTCACGCTCAGCTGCTCAAGCCGGTGGTAGGTCGATTTCTCCAAAGATGAGGACTAGTTTGGAAGAGATTGAATGGATCTCGACGTCGCTAGTCGTCCCAATAAAAAAAATCTCAGCAGTGAAGCGAGTTCGACACCAGCATCAGCAGAGAGGAGGAGGAGGACGGAGATGGGGGAAACGAAGATAGTGCACTCACCTATTGTCACTTACACTTCCATACTCTCGCTCGTCACGATATGCCCTCCCTTCCTCATCCTGCTGTAAGATCTCTTCGCTCTTAATTTTCCCTGCCCTTTCTCGTCTCCAACTAAGAAGTTTAATTCCTTGTCAAGCTCATGCTTCAATTCTTTGGAGGGTGGAGGGATCAGTTTATCAATTTAGTTATTAGCTTCTTGGTTAATTAGGAAAGGAGTTACCTAAATATGTCAGCATGTGTTTTTGTTCGATCCATTAATGGATAATTAACCATACTTTTTTCCTTGTACAATTATCCTCTTCTTTATTTATATCTTTAGGATATTTTCTTAAATGCAATGATCATATTGCTCATGTCAGTGTTTTTTTGACGCAGATGGTATACGATGGTTCATGCTGATGGCTCAGTCCTGCAAACCTTTGAATATTTGAGGAAACACGGACTGCAGGGTCTCAAAAATATCTGGCCTGCACCTTCCCTCATTGCTTGGAAGATAATTGCTTGTTTTGGTGCTTTTGAAGCCATACTCCAGGTTGCACTTCCTGGGAAGAGGGTTGAAGGTCCAATCTCTCCTAATGGAAATATACCTGTCTACAAGGTTTGTGTTAATTAACATCAAGACTGACATAACACCTTTGAAATGCCGTTCGCAACCCTTTTGTTGAAAGAATATTTATAAAATTAAAGCAATGCTTGATCTTATAAATACTTCCTACTTGTTGGGAATACAACCAAAGTCCCGTATTAGAAAGACATGAAAAAAATCATGGATTTAAAATGATAAAGATATCGTTATTGGTATGAGGCCTTTTGGGCAGAGCCCAAAAACAAAAATCATAAGAGCTTAGGCCCAAAGTGGATAATATCATACTATTTTGGAGATATGTGAATCCTTTTGAACAAAATAAATGGAATCAGAACCATGGTCCAGATTAGATATCATATGGGGTGACCTTGTACAAAGTTGAGGGAAGGCCCAGAGTAGGTCAAGAGTGACCGGATGTTTGTAGGGAGGTTCGGAGCAGGTTAAAAGTGATCGGATGCGTGACTGGTTGCTTGTGGGGAAGCTTGGACTAGGAGAGTACGGGTGGTCCTTCATTTGAGGGGAAGATTATGGGAATACAATTAAAGAACCATAAGGGTTTAAGCTCAAAGTGGACAATATCATACAATTGTAGAGATATGTGACCTGTTTATGTGCAATTACTGTTAGTATAGAATAATAATCCTCTGGAAGGTTATATATATGACCTTTTGAATTATGTACTGATGTGGGTATTTTGCACTCTATTGCTTAAAAGTTATTTAGAGTCATTTATGATCATTGTGTACCTGAATTTTTCAAATAAAATTTCACCATATTATATATATGTATATTGGATTAGAGTATTGAATAGTTAGAAAATGACATGTCAAAAAAGTTATTGTAGTAGAGATGAGTGCTAAGATGGATATGAGTCTACCTGCATGAGCAACTAGGTGTAATTCTAATATATTGTAACAGTTCTCATGGGATATTCAGTTGGTTAGAGGATGACAGACTTGCTATAATAGGGCAAGGGATCAATTCCCGACAGACACATGCCCTTGGGGAAAAAACCCTTCCCACCCCTAGCCAACTTGGCGATCGGCTATAAATTGACCTCGTGATTTATCTCCCTTCATATAATATGGGGATAGATTGTGAGGGGTAGCTGGGTGAGCGTAATCACTTTTTATTATAATAGATTGTAGAATGAGAGAAAATATATTGTGATGGTGTTATGGTCCACAAGGAACTCTAGTTAATGTAATTAACAAGTGATTTAAGAGATCCAATGATTTTGTTAATATAACCTCACGTAGATTCCCATCATGGAATAAGATTCATGCAATCTGGTCTCAAACTAGTTAGGACTTACATGACTTGGTGATAACAATGATGATGAAGAGTATACATGACCTTGAAGTATGTATGTTGTTTGTTAGGTATACAGAAATGTATTGTCTGATAAACTATTTGGTCACAGTCATACAAGACCACATATCATTGTATAATTTTTTGATTTCTTTCTTGTTAATTTATCTACTTGTGATAAGGAGTCTTAAAAAAGAAATAGCCAGTAGATTGGAAATTACATTTACATCAATGTCAGATTGATTTTGTTAGCAGATAAGGAATTTTTAATTTCAACCTATGGAAAAATAGATAGGATATTGTAATATAAGGATTGTGTAGTAAAAGGACGCCCCATTTATAGAATTTCTCAATGCATATACTTCACTCTAGCAGCTTAGAGATCCCAAGGTCTATTTTTCCTTCTCTTTCCATGCATGTAAGGAGACTACATTTTGAACAATATGAAGTCATTGTTAACATAATTTCTTTCTTTTGATTGCAGGATAATGGCTTACTAGCTTATGCTGTAACATTAGTAACTTACCTCGGTCTTTGGTGGTGAGTGTTTTGAAAATATATAGTGCTAAATCTGTATGATTCACTAAGTACCTGATTATCTTCACATCTCTATGTTCTTTTCTCCAATTTTTTTTATCTTCAACTGGAAATTTATCTTTTCCAATTTCTGTTTTTGGAAAATACAAGCTATGGAGATTTGTTTGATTGCTATTTGTTGTATGTTTTGAAGGTAATGGCAGTCTTATTTATTTTAGATACTAGCACATCACTTGATTGGCTACAAGTATGCCACTTTTTCCAAATTTAATAGCACATGGTAGAGTCCTTTCTTGTGATCATGGTTTACAAAGCATATACAGGGGCATAAAGTCATGCAGACAAAGACTGAATATTGTTATTAAGGTGTGTAAACTCTCAAGTATTTGGATTAATTAGAGTCGAAGATGTAAGGGTGATGAGTTGCATATGCAACATATGCATTGTGGTGAAACACCACATTTACATTTTCGTTGTGGTTACATGTTCCTGTAAGTTTCCACATCCCTTCCTAAAAAATTGATAGAATTAATGATAAGTCATGGATCCTTCCCTAGGACCCCGCATGGCGGGAGTTTTGTGCACCGGGCTGCCATTTCATCATGATGATTACCATTGTTATTACTAAATTTGTTGGTCTCCTATGTTTAACTCATACCTCAAGTATGTAATTAAATGGTTTAATTTCATACTTTTTCGTATTGTTGTGCATACATAGGATTTTGTTTCTCTACAGGGAGTTAGATGAATGGTTTATAGACACCTAGTTGCATTTCTTATTTTCCTCTACATGTATGCACATTTTTTGACGTCGGTTGGCAATTCATGTGTATTTATCTTTATTTTAACATACTTGCTAACTTTTAACTATGACCAGTGTTTCTTGAATTGTCTTTGAAGGTTTGGAATCTTCAACCCTGCAGTCGTGTATGATCACCTAGGAGAAATTTATTCAGCACTTATTGTGGGAAGCTTAGTGTTCTGCATTTTGTTATACTTGAAAGTGAGCTTCTGTAAATTTCAACCTAGCTTTTCCTATGGTTACTTATTACTATCCTTTGTTCCTAATTTGAGATGATTGTTTTTCTCCAAAGGGTCATTTGGCACCATCTTCTTCTGATTCTGGTTCATTAGGGAACTTCATAATTGATTTTTATTGGGTGAGCTTTCTTAACCATAGACATCATTTTCAGATTTGTTGTGTCATTGTTTTTTTCTGGATTGATTGTACATAAAATAATTAGATAAATGTGTCTGATTGATAATTTGAGATACTATGGAGTATGCAAGGGCCTTGCAAATATTTCACAAAAACAATTGAACATATTACAATGGATTTGTTGATATATTTTTTAATCACTGTTACCTAATCATGGCAGGTTATGTGCCAATGCTTAAACTTTTATTAGCTATATTTGATAGTGAAGGATTTTATCTGTTACTTGTTCACAGATGGACCACTATTTTTACATATTACAATTATGTTTGCATCTGGGCACTCTATTCTTGCATTTCCATTCTCTGTACTAATGGCTACATGAGACTTCTCCTTTCTGCATATAGATTAAACTATATTATGTATGTTAAAGTTTACTTTTGTAGATTATGTAGCAGTCTTACTTTCTTCTGGTTGTTTCTTTAACCAATTGATTCCCTTTTGCTTCTTAATTGTGCATGTTTATCCTCAACAAACATTAAATCAGCGCGTCTATTTGCTATAGTCATATGTCATAATTTCAATGTAGCCTCATTCATTTTCTTTTTTAGCATAGAAAGTAATATATGCTCTTGATCACAGACTTAAACAGGGAAATCACTCTGTGATATGTTTTGCTGAATAGTTAAGTCTCAATTATTAGCCAATACCAGGGAGCAGGACTACCCAAGACTAGTAGTTAATGCTCTGGATATTTCCATGGGAAATTGTGCTATAACATTTTCTAGTGTTGAAGGTTTGTCTTAAAAAGAGTACCATGACTCCATGAAATCAAATTGCACTGGAAAATGCATTTTCCTTAAAAAAAATTACTTAAATATTTATGTTTGGTATACGTGAATAACATTATTTGCGACTTCATTAGTATTTTATTTTCAAATGTTTCATTGCCTACTCTGTATGTGTTTGTTCTTGATCCAAAATATGTTGACTTAAGAGTTCAGAGGATAATTTTTAACCATATTTACTTGTGGAACCAACTGAATCACAAAAAACCTTCAAGTATTTTTTCCATTATGTGAAATCTTATGAAATGATTTATTTAGAAATCTAAAACACTTGCCCACCAATATTCAATGTTGCCATATATTCACCGTCATGGGAAAAAAATTCTTTCACGTCCTTCGTCTCACTGCCCAGCATAATGCACATATGCATGTACTTCTGTTGCAACATAGGATTATTTTTACTATGATGATGGGATCTTATATAATATCACATACATGTAAAAGCTCTATAAAAATGGCTTAGAATATGATTCCTTTGATTTCGCCAACCACATTCTAGCTCTCATTATAAGGAATACCCAATGAAGTGTGCTGTCACAAGTCAATTTGAATATGGCGCATTGGAATACTTTCCTGCCTAGTCTCTATTTAAGCTTTTCAAACTAGTTCTGCAGTTCCATGAACTTGTCAATCTCTAAAGCTCCATTCATGTTAAGTTACTGGGAAAAGAGCATCTTGACAGAATTGAAATTCTCTTCTTTTTATCAGTAAAGTTTGATTTCTGGCTATACAATAAACACTTGCCTCACACTGGTTGTTCAATTTTCTTGCATGGAGAAGTATATTCACTGATATGAGGTCCTGGCTGAGGAAACCTTAGGTGGAATAGGTTATGCTTTGCTTTTAAATAATTGCCATTAAAACCACATGAGGATCTTACCTCTTGTTGATATTGTTGGACTTCCTTTTGCTCAACCATTTGGTTTGTGCCTTTCTTCATGCTAGTTTGTTTCTAGCTATGTGCCGTTATTGTGCAAGTTGTATCTCATGTATTAATATCCTTCTATAATGAGCAAATGAATTACTTGGCTAGGCTTTTCAGCCTAATTTTTCCTTTCAATGTAACTGCAATTTGTACAGTTTCTTGACACTTTTTTTTTTCTTGTGCAGGGAATGGAACTGTATCCTCGTATCGGCAAAAACTTTGACATCAAGGTTTTCACAAACTGCCGATTTGGTATGATGTCCTGGGCTGTTCTTGCCGTCACATATTGCATCAAACAGGTCAATTTTATCTTTACATCTGTTCTTTGAGCTATTGATAAATATAGCATATGAGGAAAGCACTAATATGTCAAACAGCATCTGGAACAACAATAAGGAAATGAAATTGATGAAGAAGATGCTGACTTTACAGATGTCTGTATCCCTGGTTTTAAGCTGGGTGATAGTGAGAAATTTTTCTAAGTTTCTTAGTTTAAATTGCAAATCCTTCAGATGTGTCAGCCTACACTTCTTTTTACCTGCTATGGGTTCCTGTAGGTATTACTTAGGATTAAAAGGCCAATTGATCTTAGTTTTGCCCCATCAATGCCTCAGCTTCACCTCCAGTATGTTAAAAGAACTTTCGGTGTCTTACAAGTAATCCTGTAGGTATTGCTTACTTAGGGTTAAAATGCAGTGTTTAAAGGTGCCTTTATAGTTGGGCGATGCTCTCATGCAAACCATGCTCCATATGACTGTAGTAACCAATAAGGAAGAAGTGATCATGTGAGTAGGTATTTATGGCCATCGACTTGTTATATCAAGCGATTAGGCACCTGGATGTAATGCCTTATGTCAAAGGATGGATTCCCCAGGTCGACCTTAAAAAACATGAGAAAGACAAAAATGACTGAAGGTTGTACAGTTGAGAGATTATTTGAAGCAAAACATGTAGATTTTTCTAGTTAATTCACCTATGAAACTGATATCTGGATCAAAAGACATGACAAAAAGGATAAACAAACATGCAAGGAAACATTTAACATATTCTCTACCCACAATGAACTCAGCACACACGATCACTGTTTATCAGTGGTTTGTTCAATTTAGTTTTGATTCTCAAATAATTTTTTACCTGCAGTATGAAATGTATGGTGGAGTATCTGATTCTATGCTGGTGACTACTGTGTTGATGCTTGTCTATATCACTAAATTCTTCTGGTGGGAAGCTGGGTACTTGTGCACTATGGATATTGCACACGATAGGGGTTGGTATATAATTCAATAATTTGTTATGTTCAACTTTTTTAGTTTCTATAATATCTGTTTGATGTATGCTTGTGCATAGTGATTAATAATTAGGATCAGGCTAGATACCTACCTTTTAGCCTTCAATTTATAACCTATTATTGACCAATAAACATACCATATGAACTTATGAAGTTTGTCAGCTCAATACTTACTCTTCTTACCCCATTCTGATAGAAAATAATTCTAATTAAACTCAGCAACATTTTTCTAATAATTACAATCTAATCTCTACAGTTTTAGTTTTAGAGTTTGAAACATAAATCATTTTAAGCTTCTGATGCAAGTTTAACTGTCTTGCACTTTTCTATCAGCTGGATTCTACATCTGTTGGGGATGCTTAGTATGGGTTCCCTCGGTCTACACTTCTCCAGGGATGTACCTTGTTAATCATCCTGTTCATCTTGGTACCCAGGTATATTTTATATATTCAAATTTCTCCCATGAATGATCTTGATAAATGTAAATCTTATTCCTCTTTTTATAACTTTCTTTTGCCAGCAATTATGCAACATTTTTTGTGGCATCTTAATGTTTGATTATCTCTTCAGCTTGCAGTTCTCATTCTTATATCTGGACTTCTTTGCATCTATGTTAATTATGACTGCGACAGACAAAGGCAAGTCTTTCGCAGAACCAACGGGAAGTGTTTGATTTGGGGGAAAGCTCCATCAAAGGTTTCAGGCTGTTTACACACCATATTCTCTTATGTGAATTTTTGTTTGATTTTTGAATATGCTTTTGAAGCTTTGAACATATTGATTCCAACAGATAGTTGCTTCCTATAAGACTGAGCAAGGGGAGACAAAAACTAATCTTCTCCTGACTTCTGGATGGTCAGTCCTTATATAGACAACATGTAAAATAAGATGATTTGAAATTGTGTTTTCCATGTAACTTCATCTTTTGTATCAAAGATGTTCAAACTCTTTATCTTATGAAAGTTTAAGTTGGTTGCAAAGTAAACTTTGAATGCAATTATTAATTATTAGATTATGGGCAGGTGGGGTGTATCTCGTCACTTTCACTATGTGCCCGAGATATTAGCTGCATTCTTCTGGACTGTACCAGCACTTTTTAACCATGCAAGTGTTTGTTGGATATATTCTATTGTCTAGTAGCATTCTTTGCCTTTGGGTTTGATCTGATATTTTATTCTACTATTGCAGTTCCTACCTTATTTCTATGTGATATTTCTCATTATTCTGCTCTTCGATCGAGCGATAAGGGATGATGATCGATGTTCATCCAAGTAAGTTATACAAATATTCTTTGATCTTGTTTCCATATTTTCCCCCATCTAGCACATGATAAAAATATGATGAATAAATTAATGAAGTTAACATATTAAACAATTGTACACATTATTGATTAGCTGACTTATTGGAAGGTTTGTCCTATACTATATTATATGTTGTAGAAAAGAAAATTTCTCTTTTGATTGCTACTTTGTAAAAAGTGAGAGTTTAATGAACTGGGACTTCAGGGATTTGGGTCATATTAGACATGAAGTTGTTCTGGTACGGGATGGATACCATAAATTGAGCCATGGACAATTACATCCTGCCCCAGCGCGCAGCCCTGCTAATCATGTGGTTGATTTGCAGAAATGGACAAGTACATCCTGCTGTTATGGGCTAGATGATAATATCAATATACATCATATGGATATTCAATTTTTTGAGATAGCAATTTATTGAAATGATTGCAATTTTTTCATCTTTTTCTCTACAAGTATTCTAGTGTAGATTTCACATCCACCAATTTTTGGAACTTGATATGATATGGGTTCTTTATGATGAAGACTTGGATTAAGCATCTGTGGTTTCATGTATTGCAAGGCTCTATGCCATTCTTCCCTTGTGAACTTTGTTGACCCTATCAGTGAGGTTTACCCTACTTTCCCTGAATTTCCTACTTCCATCTGTCTTTGAATATGGTTAAACATTTCTGAATCCTAGCAGATGAGCTTACATGTGTTTCTTATTTTTATTCTTTACCTGTTGTAAATGTTGATACAATGTTCAACTTGTGACAGGTATGGAAAGTACTGGAAGATGTACTGCGACAAGGTGCCTTACAGGGTCGTACCTGGGATTTATTAAGTATTTCTGCTCGGTTAAGACTCACATGTTATGTGTGATAAAAAAAGATGGTATCCTTGTGTTCAAATTCATGCAAGTGTGCAACAATCTGATACCTTCTGTTGGATTCCTTATCCGTTTGTGCAGTATAACTAGCTTTATCCTCTCTGTTTTTTTTTATCGTGGCTGATGTAGAGAGACGTTGGTTTGGTTTATGATGGTTGAATGTTATGCTGAGAACCAACTCGTCAGGTGCTTTGCCTCTAAGCCTTTGCTTGTTTGAGGTGCTTGAATCACCTCCAAGCTATCAGCGAGCGATTTTCTATGCAAATTGCACTTCATTAACTTGTTTGAGACCTTTCTTACTGCTTGCCCACATTGAATCAATGCAACTTAATTGCCTAATTAAATTATGCACGGGGGCTTGTAATATAGGTACTTTGTTTCTCCTAATAAAATAACAGCATATGTATAATATATATGCTGCATTTTTTATATAAATATAATCCTCTTTCGGAATGATAAATCATTTCGGAGAGGTAGAAAATGAAAGAAATTCCTACATTGAATAAGGACCTCTTTTGAGAGCAAATCAACAAGCGTATATGTTAGCACTTTTGGAATAATAAAATAATGAGATAAATCTCCGGGTCGTTAAGCAGTCATATTACGATTGTTTTTTATCTGCTATAGGGGGCACGGTAATTAAGATCAAACAGGAAGTACACTTTTAATTATAAAAAGTATTTTAGAAAAATGCTCCTCCAAACTTCTATAAACTGACATCGTTTGTTGTTATGCTGCTATCTGGACTCTTTTTTTCGATTCAAGCTGCCTTTTTAATTCACTCTCTTCCTCCCGTTTAGATTGGAGTGGAGGTAGGACTAGGTTAAAATTGAATCCAACTGAATTAATCAAAACTGAACAAATTAAAATTTCTGAGCTAACTAAATCGACTTAATTTTTTAATAAAAATCAAATAAACTAAATCAACAAAATATTGATTAACTGAACTTTTCATTTTCTATTTGATTTTAACTTTCTATTCACTGAATTTGGAATTATGGATTTAGGATTTTCAAATTTAGAGATTTAAGATTGGGGATTTTCAATTTAAATTTTAAAATTGAAACTGGACCGGATTAATTAAAATGTTCGATTTTTTTTAAAAAAAATTGAATTTCTAACATGACCAAATTGAATTGTTAAACTTAATTGGTTAGTTCCGTTTAATCAAACTTTTATTCACCCTAAATTTAAACAAACAAGTGTCAACCAGCGCAGATAATTAATAAATTATACATGTTCCCATCTTTTCCTGACTTTCCAGTAGAAATCTTAAGTTCCTAACTAGGTTTAATAAATATTGTCAGCCTAAGTAGGCTCAAACAGAGAAAGTGGAAGTACAAAGAAGCCATGTCATGAGACTGATATGTTTTAATGATCTTTTAAAGTCTTACTGATCGAGAACATCTGCAGGCTTTTGGAAGGAATTCACAAGGTCTCAATCACCGTGGTTCCTCATCTTCGAATCGCCAATAAACAAATTGCTAGCACTTTGAACACAACGTAAACATTGAATCTTCGAGATTGAAGGTTAATCCATGTTCCTATAATTATATATATACATTTGTGTGTTTATATATAATCAGTATATTTAATTAATTTATTATTCAATGAATAATTTTAAAATATTGATAATATAATCTAAACTAATAAATTTAAATAGTACTAGTAATTTAATCTTTAAATAATCTTTCCTTTATCCATTAAAAACACGTGTCCTGGACTAATTAATAAGGCTTCACATAAATTCCTCTGCCACTTGGCCAAAAGAACTTATCACATAAATCAGGCTAGGAGAATTTTAATGTCAAAAAGGTCGACTTGGTATAATAATATTTCAAAAGAAGTTTAAATTCATCACTATCGTCTCAAACAATACTTTCACATTGATAAAAAAAAACGCTTATTATTTATTAATATAGGCACCAATTTATTGAAATTTAAGTACTTAATTAGCTTCATAAAGCTAATTAGGTATACATTTCGTTATTAGCTCCATAAAGCTAATTAGGCACATACACAGACAGATATCTGATACATGAAGCCTTTTGGTCCATCGAGAGGAATCAGACTTCAATTAAAAAGGGGATATTATCCACTTAATTGGCCCTTCTCGAGATCACTGCAATGGCAAACCATGGAACTCGATCTTGCCTCTGCATTCCGCATGCAGCTGTGGCAAATAAACCCAGTACTCCATCAATTCCTGGGAAAAAAGGGATCGAGCGTGGCCACGGATTGAACGAGAACCAAACATCCATTGCAGCTGCTAGAAACAGCAAAAACCATGAATACCCTGGCCATGACGCAGAGAAGCATATATCTATCTATATAGCCTGGTGCTGCCCACCAGTAAATCTTTGATCAGTCATGATCTCCATGGATGCACCAGCAGAGGAGCATGGTGGCGCAGCGGCGCATGATGTAGATCCTCGCCCGCTGCTCCTTCACCAGCGCGGCGCACCGCCCGCTGAGCCCCCTCCTCCCCTTCTTCCTCGCATCCGCCATGGTAAATGAGGCTCAGGCCGAGGCTAGCTCAAGCTTCGTCTCCAAGGTTTTATATACACAGAAAAATGCATGCATGGAGGTTGCTTTCACTCCATGAATGGAATTAAAATTAGGAAGAAGAAAAAAAAAGGGAGCACGATTTGAGTTGAGTCAGAAATTAAATACAGAAGAGAAAGCAGGGGACCTGAACTTAGTGCAGCTGTGATGCATCAAAGTGTGGAGCCAGAGAGGAAGAGAACATGGCGAGAAGATTAAACTAATCCCCCCCTTGTTCTCAAAGTGAGAGAAGAAGTGGGAAGGCTGCTTAAAATGCGGAAGAATGCCGATGCAAGACGAAGCAACTTGATGCGTGAAGGGGACATCCTGCCGGTGGTTGACTCGGGTTTCGGTGGCAAACTTTGGCCGTATATCCCATGCGAATATATATAATTAACTAGAAGTGGGTTAATTATTTTGGCATTAATTGCTTCTGAAACCATTCGTCGACTACTTCAACTGCATTATTCTTATGCTTCAGGGTTCGCGTAAGTGTGCAAAAATGAACAGCAGAATGGTTTTTTCTGTATCTTCTTTGCCTATGCATATAGGTCAATGTATTAGAATCAGGCAGACAACTGTGTATCCAGCTAGCTGTATTTGAGAGCTTAATTAATTAAGGAGATAGCAAGATACATGTTATAATTATCCAAAGGTACGTAGCAGAGATATGGTTCACATAATTTGGGATCACGTAATGAGCAGCTAGAGGGTCTAATTGATAGGATCTAGTTGGATTTGATCTGCCACCTGTGGATTGTGATTCTGATTCTTTGGATTGGATATCTACAGCTCAGCCATTATGAACACATGCATGTCTGTCAAAGGATCAGTCATTGGAGACAGGCCGATCTTTCAAAGATTTGAGTGGAAGTGGCTGTGAGATTGAGATGTTCCTTAGAAGGGAGGCTTCATTTCTAGTGCCTGAAAACTGATCTTATGTGCTTCTCTCAATCTCGTTTCTTAATCCTTTAAGGTAGAAATAAATTATTGGATAGAATTAGTTGATTCCAAGAAAGATTTTGTCGATGACTAATCGATGCATTTTATTTTTTAAAAGGTTAATTCATCACCACAAGTGCAAAAATAGCAATGTAAATTAACAATAATAACAGCATGGGCATTTAAGTTTCTTCAAAATGCTCTCAGTTTTCATTGATGAACATGAAATTTCATCACCCTCTTTAGCCAATCTAATGCCAGCTTTTGTTGCAAAAGTTGAGCGCTCCCCAACAGAAAACAGTCCAATTCTACAATAAATCTTCATGAAATAATCAGCCCTTGAGAAAGCATCCATGTCCATTTACCTATCAGAGAGCATGCTAATTCAACGTACGTACTGTTGATAAAATTAATGGTTTAGTCGGTTCATAGGTTGATATGTTTTAATTAGGGATGAAAATTAGTGGTTATAGAAATAATCCATATTCAATGTATTTGGTTGTAATTGATTTTATGGAGATAATGGTTGTAATGTGGAGTTAGTGGTTAATGTTCAGGCTTTAGTGGTTAACGTTGGGGTGCTAGTAGAGTTATTGAGTATGAGTTTTGTATTAGATTATTATTAGAATATTATAAATATTGTTAGGGATAATTTAATATCGCTAGGTATGGATAGGAATAGTTTGAATATCTCTAAATATGTCTAGAGATATTTTAGAT
>JBBPFP010000067.1:48347-66865 GCA_037974795.1 Kaempferia galanga | reverse complement strand
CGTCCTCTGACACCTGACATTCTGACATCCGGTATGCTAGATGATAAAGGGGCAGGTGGAGTGCAACTGTCCTTATGATAGGTGGCTGATCGGACGGGACGTTAAGCCATTCGGCTGGCCGTCCTAGCGGCCTACCCGGTCGGTTGGTCGAGCTGTGTCATTAAACCTTAGGGTGTAGCTCAAGCTCGTCACTAACAGTCAGTTTATGGAACAGACACTCAGGTTGGTCGGTCTTCTTCCGACTAGGAGACTCGGCTGGGATGCTCCTGCTGCCTTCTTGGTGGGTCTGCTACTTGTCTACTCTAGCGATCCTGTTGACTGTGACCTAACGCTGCGGGCCCCTCCTGTATCACCGCATCATGCTAAATAAACAAAAAAAACCTTTTAAAATAAATAAATAAGTTGAATTATTAAGCTCAATAACCAATCACACATTCTAAATAATCAAACAAGTATAAATTGATAGCTCGATAACATCTAAATGAATCAAACTCAAGTCAAGCTTAAATTGAAATATCGATAACATTTAAACGAACTAAACTCAAGTCAAGCTTGAATTGAAAGTTCAATAACATCTAAACAAACCAAACTTAAACTCAAGCTTATCAAAAATAAACTAAGCCAAGCTTAAACAATCATTTCACAAGTTTAGTTCATTTTAGGCTCGACTTGGTTGTGCTCGATTATCTTATTAAATAAACTTGAGCACCCTAAAATTTAGCATAGCTTGACTTATTTACAGCCTTGGCCTTCATTGTCCCTGGCTCATATTAATTACTAATCGAATGATTTTAGGGATCGCACAGCGAAGAAAGAGGAGACAATTAATTGGTGGCTCGATAATGCTATTTCACACACACACACGTATATTTTAATATTGAGAGCATCTCCAATGAGAGGTTTATCAAAGGTTTGTTAAATTAAAAAACCTTAGCGAAAAAACTTGAATGGTTGTGGAGAAGAGGTTTGGAGATTTTATTCAAAAGAAACACAGGTTTGAAAAATCAAACTTGTATATTTTTTTTCTTTTGAAAGTGGAGTCAATAATTAATTAATGTACATGATTAACCCTTTTAAAGTAATTAAAAAATAAATTATTTTATAAACTTTTAATTATAATAATTTATTACATAAATTGTCAATAATAATTAAAGTGGTATCCTTTTCTTTTAAAAATAAATATATTCAATAAATGGAAAAAATATACACTATCATTGTATTGAAATTCATAAGTTAATTAAATATTAAATAAAAATTATAAATTAAATTAAAATTTATAAGTTAATTAATTTATTAATTATAATAAATTAAATTAAAGATCATGGTTAATTAAAATATTAAATAAAAATTATATAGATATATTAAATAAAAATATATGATTTGTAACAAAAAAAAATTTGTATGGAGATTTTTTTATTATGTAGAAAATAATAGGTTATTATGATGTGGTATTGATGTGATATTAATGTGGTATATTGGAAATTATAAAATAAAATTTATTTAGAGGTTTAAGTAACGGAGATTTTCTCATAATTTTTTTTTTGATGTGACTTATTATGAGCTAAAAGAAATTTCATTTAAAGATATAAGATTTAAGTGAGATGCCTGAGCTTTCCACATTCTACTCACTCTAAAAAAAATTTAAAGGTCCAGAATGAATCACAATCAGTAAACAAATAGATGCAATTATATGATATTAAGAATTGAATTCTCATTTATGAAATTGTGGACTTAATCCATGGATAATCACGTAATAACATCCAATCATGAGCGTCGTGAGTTCCTCCTACACATCGTTGCGCAACTATTTCTCGCTGATCTATCTCTCTCTTCTCCGCTTGCTGGCAGCACGGTAGTGGTCGTGATCCCTCCCAACCCGCTCGTGAGACTCGCGCTCACGGGAGCGGCTGGATGGCCTGGTTGCCCCCTGCTCAGCGTCCGCCGTCGCTTCCCTCCTCGACGACGACAAGGGCCTCCGCTTAAAGTGGTAGTCCTCCTCGCTAGACTCGTGGTCGTGCCCGTTGCTCCCCCTCCTCGCGCTCACCGATGAGGTTCTGATCCTGGCGCGCTTGGCCTCGTCGCGGTGCCCGTCGGAGCCTGACTTGTGAATCGTCGGAACCTCCTTCAGCCCATTCCTTGTGTTGGTGGAAGCCTTCCTCTTATTGCCCTCGCCGGGCTCGGGGAAGCAGATGCGGGAGCAGACGCTAGCCTTCTGTTTCCAGTCCACCTCGGCGGCCGCAGCCGCGGTCACTACTTCGGAAGGCTGCTCGTGGTCGGCGACTTTCCTCTTGCAAGGGGGAGGACGCCAAGGAGGCGAGTGCCGGGTGGGTTCGCGTTCACGGACCAATCCATGCCGATCCATGCTCGATGACTTCTCAGACCGATCACGGTCAGCCCGATCCGGGAGCGACGTTGGCCTCTGCAAAATCAAAATTATATGATCTTCTTGTGAGACAACGAAAATACAAAATTACAATTTCGACCACTTGATGCACTACTGAAGTTAAGTGGGAACCACGAGGCCTGCATCTGAAACCAATTAATGATGCACGTAACTGAAGGCGGGACCATTGAAGTTTGGGATCAATTTTGGGCTCGATCGATCGCGGCCCTTTAGACTCGAATTAATCATGATAACCAATTAATGATTTACTTTCCGATGAATTTGTTGTTTGATCATTAAAATGCTTAATTGTCAGAACAAATTGAAACATGGGTAGTGTCAACGTCTTTGTTATAGATGTCACAAGCGCAAAGTGTAAAAAAACGTTCAGGAATTTTGGAACTTAAAAGCGCAAAGCGAAACGCACATTTTATATAAAAAAAACCTAATAAACATAAAAATGTATAATCTACTAAAAGTCTTTAAAAATATCTTTGAGAATCCAAATGTCGATAGGTAAATTTTCTTTGATAAATAGTAAATTATTCAAAAAGTAAAAATAAATTAAAAGTCTTTGAAAATGCAATAAATAAAATAATAAATTTTCAAATATCAAAACAATCATATTCTTTATCTTCATTGTCCAAATCTACGTCATCGACTCTATCACTTAATTTGCATCCATCAGTATCTTCTTCTTCAGTTTCATCAATTCTCTTCTTCATTTACAAGACTAGTTTAACGAACCACTTACCTCTTCGCGATCGAAGGCGACACAAATCGAAGGCGACGTCGGCGAAGAATCAGATCAACAACGGCAAGAGGAAGACGAAGAGGCGCAGGCAGGTTTAGGGCTATACAATTTGAAGTTTGAACTTATATAAAAGAAAATAAAAACCGATTTGGAAAATTTTTTTAGTTTGGAAAATTTTGCGCTTCGTTCAAAAGCGAGCGAACACTTCGCTTTTGCGCGAAGCGCTGCGCTTCAAGCGTCTCTGAAGCGCAACAGGCACGCTTCGCGCTTAAGCAAGCGAAGCACGCGCTTGTGACAACTATGAGTAAATCATTGGTTTAATTTTCAATGAACAGAAACTCCTAGCAGACGCACGGAGCCGTCCCGCAACGCTTCAAGCGGCACCTGCGACGCCACACCTCCTAACCACCGTGGCTTTCGCACTGTGGCTTTTGCGAAGAGGGATCGGAGGCACCTCCGAGACGCTTGGTCCCACGACACTTCTGGCGGAGATGGAGGAGTTCTCCGTCGCCTCCGGTACGCCGCCTCCGCTCGTTTAGGTCAAATTGAAATCATACCTATCCACAGAGTGGTCGCCGCCCTTGTTGCCACCTCGCATTTTTTTTATTAATTGACGGAAGGAATCGATTTGATTCCTTCTCTTGCGATTCTTGTCGTCTCCCAACACATCTGTCGCGCAATGCTATATGATTCCTTCTTTCGTGTGACGCGTGATGCACGCAATGATGCACGAAATTATCCCGCCTCCTCTATCGGTTTCACTCTAGTGGCAGAACGGTAAAAACCGTCCGTACCACCTGAAACGGAAGAGTATTTTAATCATTGTTGTAAACACATGTTCCACTAGCTAAAAAAGGAGTAACCTTTAGCATGATTCCAAGGCAGAACTTCAAACTAGCACCAATGAGCAAACAAAAGAAAAGAGGGGAAAAAATATGCTGCTGATAATATATTTGCAAAGGAGTAACAAAGACAATGAGAAGTAATTGTTCTGGGAGAACCTTAATTACTGAGTCGCTCATCAAAAGTTCTTCAGCCATAAGCTCAAACTCAGAATAAGGATAATGAGCCAGACCAAATGTCAATATGCCACCACAAAGTAGACTAAGTTGCCCTTGAACCTGGTAATTACAGAAAGTAGGGTAAGTTGTTCTGAAAGAAGCAAATGGGTTTTCAAACATGAAGCCGACAATAAAGCATTTGAAACAAAAAAAACCCCACGACTAGGCTATTGACAAAACATCCAAACAAGACATCTATGCAACTTATACACTATACACATCCAAGCCAACTGCTCAAATATCATAAAATCAGATAAGAATATCACTATTGTCCCACATTTAAAACTAGCATATTAAGAATAAACCATTAACAAAACCATGTTAAATAAGAGATATAAAAGCATTTCCATTAAAAGAAAATGAATCCAAATTTTAAAATGTATGATAAAACAAGGCTTCAGGGACATCAATAGTTTATTTTAGCTAATTATCATCATATCATCATAGTTTTGGCATACAACACTTTTAGCCAAATTTACCGGTTAGACCAACAACAACCATATGAGATGAAGGAAATTTGATATATTTCAAAAAAATAGAATAAATCCTCTAAACTTGTAAGCATCTAAACCATGGTTTAAAATCTAAACCCGTGCCAAGGTTTTGGTCATGGATCGGAACGATACAATTTCGGTACCATATCATTTTGTGCCGATATGGTTTCGGTTAAATATAAAATAGATCAACTAAAAATAATATTTTAATTTAAATATTTAAAATATATATATTTAATGGATGGTTTTATTAAGATTAAATTAAGCCTATAAAAATTATCTCTATTATAACTAGAGTTAATTGAGATTATTAACCTAAGTTTTATTTAATTAAAAGCTAATTTCCTCCACGATGCCAACAACTGCGAGGCTCGTGCAACGCTGCCACCACTACCACGGGGCTAGCGCAACACATCCGCCACGAGACTAGAGCGACGCATCTGCCACGAGGCTAGAGCGATGAATCCGCCACAGGGTTCCCCCACGGCGCCTCGGGCATGCAGGGCGAAAAGTTTTGCCTGTACCGAGGCCACATGGGATTTTAAAGCATGTATGAAACTACATAAATCAATGATATCACCAACATATTGCCCAATGCAAAAAAAAAAAAAAAAACAATTTTGTGTAAGTTCTGAAGTTCCAAAAAGTCCTACCCGTCAATACCTAAAACAACCTTGTAGTTATTTTCATCAGAAGTGGACAGATATTGTGTTTTCAAAGAAACCAAAAGAAGTAATTAAACAATACCTAAAGCAATCTCTGTAGAAATTCTTAAGTATTTGTATCACTGACTAATATGTTTGCAGTTACGAAATTCTTAGCTATACATGTCACCCATAAGCATGGAAATGATAACATATGCTGTTAAATTCTATGCATTTATGTCCTCTAGCAATTTATGTTTCTTCAATTACTACTAAATTGATCTTGTTTTACATTTTCCAATTTATAAGAGATCCATCTTTAAGAAAATAAATTTCCATATAAGCTGTAAACATTTGTCTAGCACAGTACTTATTTGCACACCAAACTGATTTCCACAAACACGAAGCAAGCAAATGAATTGCATAATTGTTTTTTTAACCCAAATATTAGTATGATTATTTTTCTATCAGATATCTCTTTGCAGTACTGAATCTCCATTAGTAGGGTTAACATAATTTTCTAACATTTCAATTAATCATAACATTTAAACCAATCAACCATAGATTAACCCTGAAATGTCAAAACTAAAATCCCAAGTGCAAGAATTATTCTCTTCATGAAATTTACTAAACCAACAATAGCAGCAAGTGGGTCTCTTCATATACTTAAACACCAAAATCCTCCTTGTGCTATCTTTTATTAATATTTTGGGCAACCTGAAAGCTAAGGGAAGTTCCTCACATAGTCACAGACAATTGGATTTTGGAAAATAATACTCCTCAACACACAAAATAGCATTCAAGCAAGAAAACCGACCTGTACTCGACTCCATAGTAGAGGAACAGCAACTTTGGCACAATTCCTGATAAAAACATTTGTCCAAAGCGGCTGATAAGGAAATTCTAGTAGAAGTGTATCAGTCTGTGTTGAACGGTTATGATTGCTAACTATAAGGCTTTTAGGAACTGAGTCATAAAGTGTTCCAGCAGCACCAGCATTATCAGGACAGCGAGAACTCTTTCCACCTATTTAGAAGAGATTAAAAGAATAAGCCCCAAAAAAATTATGATAATGCAAACACAAAGAAGAAGCGACTTAAAGCCAGCATAAAGTCTAAATAATAATCATAAAACAAAAATGCCAAAAAAAAAAAAAATGCACACAATGCTTAGTCTTGTTGTAATCAGATTTTGACTTTTATATATATATATATAACCACCTACTCAAAAGTGAAATAGTTAAGCCTATTTTAGAGTTGCAAAACTGGGAAATTAACAACTAGAAACCAAGTGCTTATGTCAAGAAATCTCACAAAAGAACAATAACACTAAGGTTGTTCAAGTAATGACAATGTACATTGAAGTACTTTGAGAAACCTATTCAATTGCCACAAGAAAAAAATATGCAATAAATAACACGTCATGCATATACAAAACCCAAGCATTTACGAAAGGGTGATTCCCTAAGAACAATAAATTAGCCCAAACAAGAATCAATAATCTGAATTTTGATACTGAAAACATTGACAAACAGCATTTAAAAGGTAGCAGGAAAATGGAAATCAGCAAAAATATATGCACACACACATGGAGACAGAGCGATAACATGTCTGTCACAGTACAAGTCATGTGCATCAACTCAGTGAGTCTCTGTAGGAGAAAGAAAAGAGAATTCAGGTTAGATAAATGTAGCAATGTCAATGACATGATGTGTCTTTTATAGGATTTATCGAAAACAATTTCACAAAGGCTCAGCTCTACTAAAATAACAAAATAAATCAAAATTGTATTTCATACCCTTTAAAAATAAAACTGCTTTTGAAATTATGAAGCAATTTTTTAATGAAACTGTCTTATATGAGTTATAATGATGGGCATAAGTACAAAATGATCAATGGAAAGAAATCAGTGGAGAAGTAATGTGGCTTACAATTATGATTAATATCGGGATAAATTTATAATATTTTAAATAAAAAATTTAGACTAGCAATTTTTAAATTGGTAAAAGTTGTTTTAAGTTTGAAAATGTGTTATATTTATTAGGGTATTAAATCAGAATACCTTGTTTTGGAAAAAAGAAATAGTTAAGAAGATTAGAACCTTTGGTTGTTTTATAAAAGGGCCATTAGACCCAAAAGTAAATCATATTTTAGGATAATAAAGTACTATTTATGAGTTTTCTTCCCCTTGCAAGAGCTATTTCTGTGTTAGAAAAAAAGCTATATGCCTATATCAATCCATGTGAGTTTGGTGGATTTGGGTGTTGTATCAATTGGTATCAAAATTGAATTCCTATTTGGTTTGTTATTTGATACTCCAATATCTCGTACACTGATTCATCCAAATTCCTCTCCATGCATCCTACCATCATCCGACCATCTCCTAGTCATTACCCTTCCTGGCCTTGCTACCTAACTAGAGGGCCTCCTGACCGTCCACAATTGTTGTGCTAACTAACTGCAACTATGACAAGCCAAAACAACTCACTCTATCCAGAGCTAAACAGAAAGCAGTTCCCTCCTGACCTGATTCTCTGAAGAAGCAGTCACAGACATATGGCTTCTTCCTGCAGCAACAGAACTCTCAAGTCCCCTCCTACTGTCAGCTTGCACTAGAGTTGCAAGCCATTGCAAGTCTGCCAGATTCACCAACAGTCGTTTCCATGTTGAACTTCCACTTACATGCAGCAAGCAGTGGATAACAAGAGGACTTCTCCCTTGACTGCTTCACCACCACTACCAGATGCATCTCCTCACCTACAACTTCTCACCATCACAAGGTGGTGGAGAGTCATCCCACATCCCAAACTTGCTCTCCTCTTCCTCAACAAATCCACTTCAATAGAACCTGTAGGGCCTTCCATCAACTGGCACTCAGTAGTGATCTTGTAACTTCCTTGCTTACCTAAAGAAGAAGATAACTTGGTCTACCTCAATCTTGTTTTAGTCCTTGTCTATCCCATGAGCACTATGAACAAGTGGATCTCTCCTCGTTGCTGCCCAATTCCGCCTCTTGTTGATTAGGCAACATTGTCCAGAGCCACTACAAGCCTACTATCATTGGCTGTGTTGCCTACTGCCTACCAACAGCCCTGCGACTGTCTTCCATTAGCTGCAGTAAGATATAATGGTTTCTGCCCAACTACAGTTGTTGCATCTCCAGATTCAACCTAATGAGACTTTTGCAATCAAGTCTTTGATGACAGTTAACCAACGAATTAGAGGGCTCAGCTTTTAACTCATTTTGTGATATCCCCCAACTTATGTCCAGATCTATTTTGATTCCTGTAGTGTTGACTTGCACTTGCATTATGACCACTAAAAAACAGAATTAAATCTTCTTAATCATGCATTGGTAATGCATATTACCATTTTGTGTTTTTGCAAGGTTTACATTAATTGAGTGATTGGCTTGTGTATGATTCTATTTTTTAAATTAAACAACTAATTTATTAACAAATTCTTTAGAACTTTTTAAATAAGAGTATTTGATTTAATGATTTTCACACCTATGGTCTACATTAAGTTTTATACGGTGCATCATTTCGATTCAAAGGTCAAAATAACTTGTCATGTAAACCTAACTAAAACCAACATGGGTAGACACAATAGCAGTACCCTGTAGCAGCAGCAGCAGTGATATATTAGATACTCTTCTTCTTCCCCGTTATCCCATCCTTGGTTTTTCCTCTAATTGACGTCAACCAGCTGGATGACATGCCAGCATACTACTGTACATTAGCTGACATTGGCATCATCTCATTCTAACCAAGCACCAAAACCTTACTACAAAACAAAACATCAAACTATAGTATACATCTCTCAAGGTGATGAGGTTATTTCAGCTTGATAGTTGTCTATATAGGATTAATAACAAATAATTATGGTTATAAAGTCAAGTTGGACAACAAACTAAAGCACAATAAAGAAGATTTTGTAGACTTCTCCCTATGGATTTCTTTTACCAAAGTATTATGGAACATGGGGTTATGTTACAAATGATTTTCAAAGGAGATTGTGGTTAAGGCAGTGACTCAACAATTTAAGCAAGTTTGTTGTTGAATTTTCCATCTATTTAAATCTTGATCAATTTGATGTAAATTTGCATATGTAGTCCCACCCCATGCAATTAACAATAGTTGATGCAGGATATGCCTAACTTCTGTCGCACTGAATCCATGTTCTTCAAGCAGAGTCGGAGGTGTACTACAGAGATCCTGTACAAATGCAAAATAGGAGTGATAGAGGTTTGTCTAGCGAGAGGATGGGATAAATTTGCAACAGTGGGATGGAGTCAAGTGGGTTGGGGGGATGAGAACTCAAAGGGGGGGATGGGCACAACTGCTATCCAATAGCAGGGTTGGACTGGTGACTTTGGTATAATAAGACAATGAGACAAGGTGACTTGAACAAGCAGACCAAGTAATGCAACAAAGGTTAATGAAGTATATGTTGCGCACCTCTGTCAACAATCTCATTATAAGATTATGATACTATAAAAACTTGTTATTCCAGGAATGAATGTGCGAATGGAATAAAAGCCTCTTTCATTGGCCTTTTAAATAATGATCACTTTAGACTCTCAAAAGAGACTAGTTGTATTGCAAGTAGGATAAATCATAACCATACCATGAACAAAAACATGTGGTTCATCATGCCAACTGAATACAGCAATTGAAACACGACCTCCACCACCACCAGCCAAGCCACAACCTCCGGACGCACTTATCATGCCTGTGCCTTTCCTGCTCTTAGAAAAAGAAAATTAGATAGATCTTCAGCAAGACAGAATAGTTTGGTATATTGATCAAAGATCACAGGCAGATTAACTCAACTGTACAATAAGGGCAAGAATTCAGCAAGCTTTTATAAAAAAAATATATAAAATTAATTATATAAATACATATATATGAGCACTAAATGACAAGGATATATCTAGTTAATAAACTATGCTCTTTTTTACTTCTTGGTCACTGGTAAAACAAGCTTCAATTATCACATGTAAGCATGACTAAGGGGACTTTCAAGTACTAGTATAGCAAATGAATTTCACTAGGCTAATTAGGAACTAAAACCTTATGGAATGTTTTCAAAATAAAATTTGCCACATATAAATGATTGTTACCAATGTTCCCAAACTGAAATATTATACGCATACACATACATGCAGATAGACAAAGTTTTATTCATTCAATATCTGAGAGTAATCAATACCAAAATCTGTGATTGCATATTAGGTTCAAACAGAAAATAGAAGATATCATGAGTTTGTATTCAATATAAAAACTTTAAAACACATACTAATGTACAAGGATTTCGAACTTATACTAGAAATAAAAAATTGCAGGTCAATTATCTAATTTCTAGGATTGACCAAATCTAATATCATTAAAGGAAAGAACCACCAATCTTGTAGAAGCATAAGGAATTTGGAATTACAGATAAGCTTTGTTATCATTTCATTCATGCTAAATATCATAGCTGTATTCCAAATTGCTTTCAACTTAACTAAAAAGGTAGTGGCTGCATGACTAATTTGAAGAAGATAAGAGTTAATTAATAAGACTAATGCAAAGCAAATTCCCTTAAGATAGTTCAAAGCATATGACTAAGCCATGACAAACATCTGCTAAGTTAGTGCTGCTGTAATTACAAGTAAAAATATTCCAACATGAAGACCATCTATCACGTGATGTTGTATGTCGATAGTTATTCTATTTAGCTTGACAGCAAAAAAATGCTTCTCAAGTTGTGTTACAAAGCCCACATGGAGGAGAAACATTCAAAGGTACAGTATTCACCATGCACACATGATTTTCACGCTTAACAATGCAAATCAGTAGACTCAAAATTTTAAGAATTCAACTCAGACAAAAATGTTTGAACAACGTCAACAAAATCTTAAAACAAAATATAAAAAAAATCAGCTGCAATATTTAACCATACATATTAAACTCGTAAGATTCTTTATCGGGAACTGAAATAGTAGCTCATCACAGAAACTAGACACACCATAGATTGATTTGATAATAGAACATTTCATTAGGGCTTAAAGAATTTGTTGTCGGATCATATCTAGTTTAGTATTTGTTATAGATTACAAAGTAGTGATGTGTATCTAGCATGCAGGCTGTATCACTACGCCACAAAGCTTTAGTAGTCAAGGAGAAAACGAACATAGAGCTTTTATCATAGGTGAAAGTAGTGTACTACGCATACTTTGATTAAGGAGATATCAAACTTTACATTCAGATTATTAACAATGTTACTCTATTTAACCCCATAGTAGAAGTATGTTAACCGACATTATTTTTGCACTTACATTCTGGTTGCATTGACATAGATGCTCCCACCTGACCCTCCACCACCCAAAGAGCCGCCCTCGCCACCATCAGCCAAAATGCTTCCATTGACCTCAAGAAAATCCTTGACTATGAAGAAGATCTGCCCACCGCCTCCTCCTCCATAATCCTTCTCCCTGCTTGTTGAGCCCCCTTTGCTTCCGTAGCTTACAGGCTCAGTCAGAGATGACCAGGAATACGCGTCTCCACCCCAGGAGTCCTCCTGTGTCTGTCCTTCCTTCACCACGCAGCTCGCGCCCCTTCCACCATGCCCACCACCATCTCCATCGATCCCGGAAGGGGCCCCACTGGTCTGTGTCGGCGGATCCCCTGCGAGCGCCGTAGTATTGATGGCTGCACCGTCAGCTAGACTCATGTTTCCCGCCGCCAATCGCACCTTCCCAGCGACAATCTTTGCATTGTGCCCGATCCGGATTTCACCCGTAAGATTGATGACGAGGGAGCACCCCGCCAGCGGGCAGCTGAGCACCACATCCGGGTAGACCACGAAGCTCCCATTCGCCTTGACAAAGACGTCGTTGGAAAGCTGCACGCTGGTGTGGACCTCGCAGAGGCTGTCGAAGTCGCCGGTGCCACCCAAGTCATCCCCACAGGAAGCCGAGGGCGGGTCCGGAGGCGACGGAGGCGGGGAAGGCGGAGAGTAATCGTGCCACAAAGACTCGTAGTCCAAGATCGAGAAACGATCCAGTCCGCCGCCGTCCAGCATGGGGAAGCAGACCGCAGGATAGCCAAACGAAACGAGGACCACGAGGAAATACGCGGAGGCGACAGCCATGGGCGGAGGTGCAACTCATCACCACGCTTCGGCCGGAGGGGGATTAGGGCAAGGGACGATTCCCCCGCCCCAGGGTTGGGAATTGCACAGTTTCCTCGCCTTCCTCTCGCTTTTGCTAATTCGGGAAAGAGAAAGGGAAAAAGGAAAGCGAAGAAGGCGACGGAAATAGTTGGTGGCGGTGGGGAGACACTTTTTATAAGGGCAAGCCGTTCGCGAGAGAAACGGAGGAGACGAGGAGGAAGAAAGAGAAAGACAGACAAGAGGCGAGTCGCCAGGGCATAAAACGGGGCAGGAGAACGACGGTTTCCGGCTCGAGCGCGCATCGGCCGTTCAGGGTTGCCTTACGATTCGTGATTTATTCAAAAGCACATAAGAGTAGAGCACGCGGCGATTTGTTAATGGATCGTCGAGTGCATTGGTGTTCGGGGGGGCACAGCGTTGACGTAAGGAAAAGCAGATTGTTTCGCCTGTTTGTCTCGAGTCCAAGCTCCAAAAGTGATCATCACGGCCGGTCGAGTTAGGCCGGTTGGGTACATACACTTGGCTCGAACCCAATCCATGATTAAAATATTTTTTCTAATAATTATTTTGCTGACAAAGTATGTCTTCTTTAGTCATAAATGAGTCGTTGAGGTGTATTTTTTAATAGGGAGATAGGGTTTAGGGAATTTTAATAAGTATTAAAACATGAGGCATTTTAAAAAATATATTAAAAAGCTATCATGGTCTAGGAGTTTACGATCATTGAAATAATTTATGAAATATTATAAATGTTTTAAAACGTGAAATATTTGTCATGTTGATGAATAAATAATCCAATAATTAATAAAACAATTTATGCTAACTCTTGGTAGTATGTTAGCATCAAGAGACCTAAAAAGCTACGAATTCCTTCTCTATGATATTTTGTATTTTATTTTTCGGTTGAAAAAGACTGTTTGAACAAGAATTGGCTTGATTAAACTAATCCATAATTTAATAGAATATACACCACGATATTCTAATGTATTCAAAAACAAAAACACAATAAATAATCGTGCTCAATTGGAATTATTTGATGGCTACGAGTCAAACAAAGCAATTGTAGATTTCGTGAGGTGGCAACAAAGAATTTTTTGAAAGAAAAGAGACAACTACGTTTGACAAAAAAGAAGAAGAAAGAAATGAGTTGATTAGGTTTACATTTTGATAATATATATTGCTATTGGAAATTGAAAAAAGGATAGTAGCTTCTTAAGATCACATGGACAAAAAGTATTGAAAGGGAAGAACAACATCTAATGTCTAAACGAGTAGACGATCGCTTGCTTGGTTGGCCAAAGGCACCCACCCGAGCATCTCAATCTCATTAGTAGATGTTTGGCGACCTTTAAAAACAATAAGAAAACCAAAGACCATCGAGATCATGAACATGAAGCATGATCCCATGCAACAAAGTAGTCAAGAAAAGAGAAGCAGAGATATCGAATTGATGCATGCATGATAAACAAAGTTCACTACTTGGTGGAAGCTGACAGAAAGAGAAGTGAGCGCACCCAGCTTCAAGCACGCACTCCTCATCATGCAAGAAAGCACCATGAGTGCTCACTCTCTTCTGTCAGCTCTCTACTGCAAAGAACTAACTAAACCATGAGTGCCTGAAATCCCATTTCAGTCGAGGAGGAGAAGGCCGATTCGGTAACTTGGAAGCACTGCAAAGTTTTTCAGTTTTGGGTTGTTTTCTAATGTTTAAGGTGCAGCAAGGTGAGGTTTATATAGAGGGGAGAAACAGCCTGGGGGGTTTCCATCTTTGAATGGAACCAAAGGGCACTTACTCTTTTGGCCCACTAGCACTCTATCGATAAGCATTTGTCTACTCTCCCTGTTCTATCTCAAGTCTCAACCCATGCTGCTTAACTGTCTCTGGTCTGCAAGCCCATACACTTACCTAATTAAGTCTTTGTAAGTAATCCAAATATAATAAAAGGGAAATCATCACAAAGAAACTTTTTGTAGTTGGGGGAGTTTGGATTTCACATATTGGATATGTATAAATCTAGTCAATGACAATGAGTTCGATTGAATGTTTCCATGCGAGAATATAAGTTATTTGAGCTCTAGATGAGATTGTTCAAGTTTTCTATATATAAAGATAGTGCCAACATTAACAGACTATTAATGCACATACAAAGTACATACCTTAGCAACAACTTTCAAAATTTAAATAGAATACTCACACTAAGCACAAACCGACAAGTTCCTAAAACTCAAAAGCAAAGACGAACTCTAGAAAATAAGAGAGAGAGGAAAATGGAATCTGAAGTAAAAAATAGCATCTGCTAAATAAAAACACTTTGTGCTGAGCATGACAAAACAGGACTAAAAGCATGTCACATTGGAATTAAAGGAAGCATGGAGATGACTCGAAGGGGAAACTTTGTTCATCCATATCTACAAAAGAAGCAGGAAACAAGGAGTTAAATAACATAGACAGGTGTTAGTAGAGAGGAATACTTGCATCATCACACTCATTATGTCATTTAATTGGGAATCTGTTCTTTAGTTAATAAACAAAACAGATGTGCCGAGTTGTGGTTTGTGGAGTTGAGGCATCCTTCGTTTCATTCGCTGCGATTGGGTGGACTTTGTGTGACCATCTCTTTGCATTTTCTGGAGTGGGCAGGAGGGACGGTGGCTGTGCTCCGAATTGATTCCAGGTCATTGCACAAATGCTCTGCATGCAATCAAAAGATTGACCAATCAAAAGATTCCAGGTGCATGCACAAATACTCAAAGGTGAGTATGACCTAAGGTCATTTGTTGCTCAGATGACTGCCACCCATTCAAAATATTGACCATGATTTTCAATCAATCTTTTCATTCTCTATTTGTCTTTCATATCCCCAAGTAAACGCTCGGAAGAAGACAGCTCCCATCCACTTCTTTAAAATCGTCCTTGTACTCCTTTCCCTGTTTTGCTTTGTCCTCCCAACAAAACACATCAATTGAGATTCTTGCCTATTTAAGATAGTTCATTGATTTTGTTAGATCTTGTTTCACCCTCCATCCATTTATCCTCCACGTCGCTTCATCAACTTCACCAGCTACGTTAGATCCTCCCACTACAATGCTGTGCCAAATCTCCACAAAGCCTATGCCAAACTTGCCTGATCTCAATAAAGATTAAATTCACTTAAGCTATTGTCCTCCATAGAATCTCCTACTCACCTTGAAGTGATTCTCTGTTTGTCCTCCACAGACAACTATCTAATCCACAACAAAAACTTCAGCTACAGTCATTTGAAAGTCAATGATCTTCCTAATGTTCTTTATCCCATAAATCCACTTCCTGTGGTGGAATGAACTTGCTTCTTAGTAGCAAAATCATGGGTGGACTAACATATCCTTTTAAGGTCAGGTATCCATTGCTCAAATTGGATAAAAGTGGTAGCAGTATGCAGTCAGCCAAACTCCACACAATGATCACAAAACACAATCAATTATACGTGAAATATAATTTTTGGAATTCATAGGGCCTATCTATGTTAAAGCACAATCAGTTGGACCAATCATAACTATGCCATGGCAGTATTGTTGTCTACAGATATTCATTCTCAAAATCCAAAATTGTCAATTGTGATCCCTGTCGAAATGTTGTATTTTGTGGTACTTGACATGTGAGAGAAATGGATCGGTGAATGATTTGCGTAGGCAGTAACTGAAATGGCAATATGTGATAAGCAACCACACACAACATTACATATAATTCAGTGTCTCACTAAAGAACCAAGCATGCTGATATTGACCTTAAATTTTTGAGAAACAAGCAACTTAAGGAAATTTGTATCACTTTATTGTCCAATGATTAGTTGCCGGATAAGTTTATCAAACAATTCTATTAAGCATCAAAGCTCCAACTTGGGAAAGAGCTTTGAGACTATATATATGTATGAGGAAAAGTTCAAGAAACTAGATCAGAAAAGCTAAAGTTTTGCCCAAATCAATCTTGTTTTCTTTACCAGTGTATGTGCAATCAAGGAGATGAATAAGCAACAAGTGTCAAGGACTGTACGAAAATACAACACAAAGTTCTCCAAGAAACAAATCAAGACTACCCATTCCCTAGTAATACGATAACAGAAGCAAGTTACATGAGCAGTGCAGGGCGTTGAGGTGACCATGCAAAGGGGCACAAGGATAAATCACATCCTACGCTCATAGCATAGTATTCAGACAAAATATTCTTGAGCCAAAAGTAAGCGGTGGAAAGGCTTAGACTGTTCATTCGGAGCCTTTGGTTCGTGTCGACTTCCTCAGACGAACCTTGCCTGGATTTCTCCAAGGACAGTTGGGAGCAGCCATGAGAGCTGAAACAATCACAATCTTTTCAAATGCGCCGTCCTGGCTTTGCTTGTTGACGCCGAGCACGTCATCCTTTCCCCTTTTCACATTTGGATTACTGGGGTTAGCAGGGAAGCGTCGTATTGGCGACGCGAGGTTCCTCCGCCGGTCAAAATCGTAACTTTCATGTGTCGATCGATCCCCGGCAGCAGTGGCCTCCGTCTCATCGGTGCCCGGAGGTCGCGGGACGGCCTCCTCCACCAGGACGTCGTTCGGGGAGGACGGCTCCGGATTGGAGGACGTAGGAGGGTCAGCAACGGACGGGCCGCATCCCTTCGGAAAGTCTCGTACGGCGGAGACGCTACCCCGCCGCCTTGGGCCGCGGCTGGTATGCTTGGTTCCCATGCGAATCTTGCGAGACGATGAACCCTAGTCGCTAATCAGAATCCAAAGTGAAGAACGACGAAGAGCGGGCCGCTTGCCTGCGGTGCCTCTTATATCAAGTATCAAATGGGCTATCTTTGGGGCCATGGGCCACGGCCCGCCCGCTCAAAGTCGTTCTTAGTCAGACTAACGTACACAGGTCAAGTGGCAAGTTCCCAACTTTTTTGTTTTGTAATGGCGCACGTTTTTAACGTTAGAGCGGAGTAGTTGAGATTGGAGATTAATTATGAGGTTTAAATTTGGCAATTATCGGAAGTCATCCACAATGTATCTCTTCTGTGTTTGTCTAAAAAGTTGCACTAATGATTATTAGTCATCTGTGATTTACCTCCTTTGTGTTGGTTCAGGGATGGGTTAACGAAAGTGTTGGGGCGAGCGAATCGCCTTTTGCACATAATCCCATGCTTAACTCATAAAATTATAGATTAGCTCGAACTATAAATCTTTGTAATAAAGTATATGATCAAAGGAAGTTGATGCCGATGTGCAATATGGAATTTGGCGTGCCAGGTTTGAAATTTTGAGCCTTATGTTTTGGGCACAAATAAAACGTGGAGTTAGATAGGTAGTGTTTTCTCCACTAGCAGAAATTCATGGTCGAACTGATCAATCGAGTCGGACAAAAGTTAGGATCAAGTTGCTTTTCGAGTCCATTCCCGAATGTCGGATGCACTCTTTCAATTGACAATAATGGCGCGAAAGATATATCCAACTACCTTTTACAAAATTAGTTGATTAGTATCTTTTAGGGTTCTAAGCGCATTCATTTTCTATAAATTTAGATATTTATTTTTCACTCTATAATATATTAACTTTACTATAATTTAATTTATCTTTAATTTTTTATTATTTTTTCTTCTACTTTTATTATCCAATCCATTTTTCTTATTTTTTTCTCTCTTCCAAATTAAATAATATTATAATATCTAGCGAATGGATTCCCGTCTCTAAATTTAAAGAAGTATTATTTATAAAATTTAAAATTAAGAAAAAAAATAGGGGAGCTGATACAGAGATTTTTTTTTAATGTAAAATTTAAGATAAAATTTTAATTTAGGAAAAGCTAATGTAAATGCTCCAATAGAATCGGTCGCTATAAATCTCACCACTTGCGTTGGATAAAAGTTCAATTAATTTCGCTCGGCGGCATTGATTACAGGCATTCAAACCATCAAATTTTAGGGGATGCTTGATAAACGTATTTAGGAGGTTGGAATGAGAATGAAATTTGTTTCATTCCCATTCTTGATGTTTGGTATACGGGAATCAGAATCAAGAAATT
>JBBPFP010000067.1:27881-47785 GCA_037974795.1 Kaempferia galanga | reverse complement strand
AAGTATCGGTACCTGAATGATCGCATAAATTAGAAGCACGGGAAGGCAGGCAAAATAGAAATGGAAATAGAAAGGAAACAATCAAAGCCTTGCCTTGCCACCCAGAAAGTGTATAATGTGAGCCCGATGGCAATGGCACTAGTAACAACTACAGATTGTAGCATGGCTCTACCTATTTCAGTTGGCACATAACAAATATAAGCATCAAATGCTATTTATAAAGAATATAAGTTGCAGTTGTGAGCATTCTCAGGTGCAATTAATCATAGAATTTGCTTCTTAATAGGGCAAAATCAAAATTGTCATAATGCTTATAGGAAATAACGATATTCAAAGCATATATAGGATAGTTAGCTTGCTCTAAAAAAGTTGCTAATTCGGGTGTATGATATTAGAAACTAATCTTTAGAGACCATCATGAAACATTTCCTTATTGCTAACTTCAGAATTTAGCCCACACAAGTTCAAGGATATAGAAAATCTAAAGTCAGTCAATGATTTTCTTCCTATGATTGTTTGCTTGTTATTGGTAACAAACTCATACATGTTGAATTGCTTTCATGAACTTCTGGTATTGAGAATTTGAGATTTGCAATAACTAACCATTTTATGATTCATAACAACCTAGAACTTAGAATGGAATCATTATGTTGCTCATATACTTGTTTTCACTTTAATAACTTTAAACAGTCTAGTATTTAGAGAAAACCTGTTTGATTGCAATTTTGTTTCTTTTTAAGAATAAATTATGATTCATGACAACCTAGAAATTCACAGGAATGGAATCATTGTGTCGCTCATCTACTTGTTTTCACCTTAAGTAACTTTAAACAGTCCAGTATTTAGAGAAAACCTGTTTGATTCTCAACTCATGTTTAGAATGACATGATAAACTCGCAAAACAGGTAATGTCAAAGAAAATCTCATGCAGTTAGACAGGAGTAATTGTTAGAATCAAGTTAAAAACAGCTAAGTAGAATCAGTCAATTTCGTTAGTCTGAATTTTGAAGCTTATGGTTAGTTGAACCAGTTCAACCGAACTAATCTCTATTTGGGTCAGGTTCGACAAAAAAAAGGGTTAAGAATAGATCAACATTGAATAAGTTCACAATTGGCCTTGCTTTTCAGGTAACAAAACTCTCTCTCTCTCTCTCTCTCTCTCTCTCTCTGTGTGTGTGTGTGTGTGTGTGTATATATATATAAGAATGATATCCTACACACCTTTACTTGAGCGACGATGGACAACATCCAACGTGGATGATCTGACAGGCTAAAACCCATTTTTTGTATTTCCTTCTCTCATTTGTATGCAATCTTTTCTCTCTCCTGTATGCAAGGTAGTGTTGATTTGTAGAAACCAACACCAACGTGAAAACTAGCAACAACACGTTGGTACTAGCACCAATGTACAAACCAACACCAACGTAGAAGTCAACACCAACATCTTGGTACTAGTTTGTAGAAACTAGCACTAGCGCTGGTTTTGAAACCAGCACCAGGTGCTAGTGTTGGTGTTGGTTTCAACAAACAGTACCATATTGCATACAGGAGAGAGAAAAAATTGCATGTAGATGAGAAAGGAAAATAAAAAAAGAGTTTTGGCTGTGTCAGATCATTCAAGTTAAATGTCGCCCACCGTCACTTAAGTTTTAGATCTTTTAAATTCTTGATGTAAAGTCATCCTTTAATTATTCATTTCTATCAATCAAATGCATTTCTCAATAGCAAACGAAGATGATGCATTTTTTTTGTTTAAATAGGGGTATCCTAAACGTGTAGCATGGAGGTTGTCCTAGAGATGGCGTCATAGTAAGAAAAACTAAAAACGCTTCACTTATTTGCGTTAGTATTGCAAACTTTGATAGTGTCATTTCTTGCTAGATTAGCAGTTAACTTATCAGTATCCATAATGGTAAGAGTTTTTCAGGTTCTGATGTTTTTTAAGAATTTGATTGGAAAATAAGAAGGAAACTAGGAAAGAAAGTATAAAAAAGACGTCTATAGATAATAGAGCTCGATGTGTAATTTTATAAGTTTTCTCTCTTCCTCTCATAACTTCCATCTAAGTAATCGGATCTAAAAGTTGGATACTGTACCTCTAACTCGGCATCAACATAAGCATACCATTCTATAGTGGCCAGTGATGTAGACAGACTATATTCATTCAATTTTTTAAAAAAATCAACAGGGACATTATTCAGAACAAGAGAGATGGTTTAAGGATTATTCAAACAGTTTATTTCAATACAATGTTTGATCCAAGTTTTTCACACATTCCGTATGTAGAATTCATACAAAATAGAAAGAACAGCCAAAAGTAGTTGATAATAAAGTGATTACCATCAGTCCATCATCACTCTAATTGAATATCGACAAAAAAAAGGAATAAAAACTGCATATGACATTGACGGATTAGGTCACTTCTCTCTTAAGCTACAGAGCAACAAGTAAAAAGATACGGAAAGGAATTCATATTAGAACAAGGAAGAAATTCTATGTTTTTTTTCTTACCGCCCACAATCACGAATGTCACCCCGATGCAAAGGCTGATGCTGACATCGCCAAAAACAATAACCAGGTTGATCGGGTGGCGCTCACGGAAGCGCAGCATAGGTCACATCACTATCCAGGGGTCACCAACAAAAACGAGTCAAGAAAAGTAACAAGGAAAAGCAAAGGTGAAACAATCTGTTTTTCAAGTCGATTACCGAGTAGCGGCAACGGGATGAAGGTGACCATGACGCCCCACGCGGGCATGGTGCCGGAACGGAGGAAATCGGGGATGGGGTGGACGAAGGAGATCACGGAAGCGACGCCGATGGTGAAGACGAACTGGGCAGCGATGATCGCATAGACCTTGCGGATGAACTTCCAAAGGAGCCTCCCCTGCTGAAGCCGGATCCGCCTTCCACTCCTCAAGTTCGACAGTCACCTTCGATGCAGCAGGCGGCGCGACCATCCCCGGCCTTCGCTGCCATCGCAGGACTCTCATGGACCTTCGACAGGTCAATGTCGATCAGACTCAAACGAGATGGAATGCGGTTGAGAAGGAGCGGAAATTCACAAGAAAGAAATGATGATCAGGGAACGTGATTCGATTGCAGGGACGGAAGAGAGGAAAGTAGTGAGTAGGGTACGACGAGACAAGGTCGCTTGTTTTCCTTGTCTTTATCGAAAGGAAGCGGAGAAGTTACGCAAAAATAAAAAATACAATCTTTTATAAGAATAATTATTCTAAAAAAGATATTTATTTTCCTTTATGTTTTTATTATTATATTCCAAAAGTTTCTATATTTTCATAAATAAATCAGAAAAAAAGGCTCCCTAATAAAATTTAAACAAATTGTACGAAAATGTGTAAGATCGGCTAAGTCCTTTTAATCTGATCCCTTTGGCGTCGTTGTGCACCTATACTCTGGCCTTAAAGTCGCAATCTTCGTAATGATGGCAAGACCAGAGTGAAAGGAATTCTTTTCCAGGCAAAATATGTCAACCAATTAAAGCACTGCCCCTTCTTTATGAAGTAAGATCGGTCTATAATATCGTGGATAATTCCTGATCTATAATATTAGATAATTTCTAGTCCACAATATATAGACCGTTAGATCAAATCAGGAGTGAACTCCTGATCTAATCTGATCTAACGGTTCATATGTTGTGGACCAGGAGTGATCCACAACACTGTGGACCAGAGGATCTCCACTACTTCTTTACTGTCAACTGGCCAATATCAATCTTGTGCGGTAAAAAGACATCAGGTAGTTATTAGTGCCCCTATTAATTTTTTTCCTGAAATAATTAATACGGAAAAAATAAATTATACATAACTATTAATTATTAGTGTAAATGATTAAATTATAGAGAATATATACTCGGTTATAAATTAACTTTATACTTTATTTTTCTTTATATAATTAGGAACGGACTATGAGAAACTTAAGAGATAAGCATAATCAATAGCTGATATGACGTAAGGTGGGGTCAATGGTATGAATGTCGGCCTACTGCCAGTTAGATCCCTAGGACTCAACACCTCACTTTTCATGGTCACGGCTCCCAACATAAACCCGGTCGACCCCAACACTGGTCGGATCCTCCAAGACTCAGCTTCTCACTCTTCATGGGCATGACTTGCAACATAAATCCGATCGCCCCAGTGCCAGTTGGATATAACTCATAGCATAAAACTTAGTCAACCTCAAAGTTGGTCGGATCCTACAGGACTTAGCTTCTTACTCCTCATGGGCATGGCTCCTAGCAATAAACCCAAGCAACCCTAGCGTTGGTAGGATCCTCTAAGATTCAGCTCCTCACTTCTCATGGGAATGACTCCTAATATAAACTTGGTCAGCCCCAGCGTTGGTCAGATCCTCTAGGACTCAACTTCTCATTCTTCATGGGCATAACTCTCAACATAAACTCAATCGACTCTAGCGTCGGTTGGATTCCCTCTAGGAGACAACGTTGTTAGATAATCACAACCTGTCAAAAAGGATGCCTACTTATCAAGAAATATTTTACTACGCTGATATGTACATATGAAGAAACCTTCTTCTATCAAAGGAAAAGATATCATGCATCCTTCATTACCCGACATATTCTGACACCCAACATTATTTGGCATCTCATTATTACAAGGTCCTGGAAAGCGGTATAAAAAGAGGTCCTCTCTGGTGATCAAGTACGCATGTACACGTCTACTCTACTATTCTATTGTTCATCTTCTCCACTTTTTTGCTCACATAATGTTCCTGATGACTTTCTCTATGACATGCGTAGGTCTGAGGTTTCACAATTCCGAGATTTTACTCGTCCAAAGTTTTCAATTCAAGTCTTTTCTCTATTAACATTCCTGCCCTCTTGTTAGCTCACCCATCTACTATTTCTGAACACGAAATAACCAACATCACACCACAATATTATGTGTGATATTTGTATAATAATATTAATTTTTAACTTGAATATTAGAATAAAATGTTTTTTTAGTGAGAAAACAGAGATTTATAATTATTATGGGTTGTGGAATTAGTAATGGGTCAAATTTCAAATAAAAAATAATTTATAGTCTTTTTGGAAGTTTGATTTTTTTATTTTTTTTAGTATTTTTTAAATATTTAAGATATTTTTGATATATAATGTCGTAATCTACTATTTAAGTTACTATTTAGGTGTTTTAAAGAAAACATTTTGTTTTTTTTTTTGTAAAATCTAAAGACTGTGATTTTTATTCGTTTGTCAATTTCTAGTGGCTTAGTTTTTTTTATAATTTTTTTTTTATTTCAGCTATAGAATAATTACTCATGTCCGACGTCAAGATCTCATCAATTTGTGAGCAGAAGATCTCATCACTCGACAAATTAGAGTAGCTAATTTAGCATTACATAGAAATCTTTTGTACAAATAGTGTTTACAAATTAAGAAGCTGTTTTCATAGCGGCTTCTTCTCCTCCTCGCCCCACTAAAAATAGTCTCTTTTTTTCCTTTTTTTTTGATGAACTCTGAAGTACTGTTGATGTCTTCTTATGGCGTGAAGAGCTTGTTGCCGCATTTGCATCGCCATGCCTCAGGGTAGTACTCGAGCGGTATGGTCCGGCCGGGCTGGATGGCGACGTGCACCGTCACGCAGGGCTGGCAGCGGCCGCAGCGAGCCCTGCAGGTCGGCGGCCATGAGCCGGGCCCGATGAGTAATCTCCGACGAGCCACCGAGATTAACTCCCTGTTCCAAGACCGCACCGGCTCTCCCGCTTCCTCAAGGATTCCAGCTAAAGCGATACCTGCACATCAAGACCGAGAACATCAACAGCGAGTGCATGAGCAAGAACAGTCGACGGCGAGAAAGAGTCCTCCTTTTCCCCCTTTTGGGCGACATGGTGATGGTCGAAGTAATCATTTCTCCCTTCGGAGAAATCGCAAGCGGAGAAATGGATTCTTTAGTAGAAGCCATGGACCACAAGTAGGAAAGATCAGAAGAACAAGCGGCAGAAGACACTCAAAAGCAAGAAAAGGAGAGATTTTTAGTACGAACTAGAACGCAAGTTTGGATTTTTAAGCTGAATAACTCGTTAAAGTAGGCAGAAAGAGAGCCCAAAAAAGTATAGGTAAGACAGAGCAAAAATGAGATCTCATTACTCTCACCGAGGGCGGCAGCCAGGACGAGGAAGGCAAAGACGGTGGAGAGGTGGCGGTGGCGGTGGTGTAGGGTGTCCATTGCCTCTCTTATAGACGGCGGCGGCGGCGAAGCAGACCGAGGAGCAGAGATGGTAGAGGGGGAGAAGTCCTGCAGTGAGCTTTTGGTAAGGCGAAGGGAGAGAGAGGGGACGAAGGGAGGTGACGCTGGTGTTGTGGGTGCAGGCTGCCTCTTTGGCGGTTTGCATGGGTGTTGAACTCGGACTAATAGGACATGCTTGCTGGCTGAGAAAGATGCAGCGTGAGCGTGGAATATGGAAATTAAGGTTTTTTTTGTTGAATTAAAAATATGTTTTTTTTTTCTTTCTTTCTCAAACTGTCTCATTGTGGGACCGAATTCGATGGCAGAGGGCTAGGTGTTTATGAAGGATAGACCCGAAAAAAAGGAAGATTCAAATCATTCTGTCCTCTTTGAATCCAGGTGGAAAAACCAATGCCATTTCTTCTTCTCAATTTGAACAGAAGTCCGTGATCACACACACACAGTGGTGTTCTAGTTTATGCTTGCTTTTGTGTGTGAACCACTAAAACCCCAAACGATCCACTTATGCTGTCTGTCCTCTTTGGATCTCCTTTACTCAAGTCGTTTGATAAGAGGACATGACAAGCGGTGTAGACCCAAATAATTGTGTTCCAACCTCAATGGCATTAAGAGAACTTGGCAATTTTTTACCAAGGAAGAAAAAGAAAAATTACCTACCGGCAACCATTGCAGTCTAATTGGAAGCGAGGAGGCGATCACGGCATCGATGGCAGAACATATTTATAGTACAGGATACTAAAACTCCTTTCGTTTTTCTAATTGATCGACTATTAGCTTCAGTTTCTGTTTAAAAAAGATGATCCTTTTGCAGAGGCCAGTCGATTCGCCAGCAAAACGTCATGTCCTGAAGAGGTGAAGAAGTCTTAACAATTCAGTGAACCAAACAAGTAAGAACTGAAGTAGGCAGCGCGGCTGAAGGAAACAGAACAGAGGAGAAATCGTATAAAAATAGACGATACCGGCATGGAAGAAGAGTAACCTGTAGCCATATGCATGTTATATAATATACGATATATACTAATTTGTAAGCAGAGAAGATTGACCCCATCCCCCTTTCCCATGGACAGACAATAAATGAGTGGGTGGCTTTCGGGGACGTGCATGGCTGTATCGTCCTTCACCTGCCAATGGAAGTCAGAGAGCCAATGGCTTGCAGCAACACGCAACAAGCATAGCATAGAGGCTCTTCTTATTTTCTTCAGCTTTCTCTTCCAAACAGTGGCCGCCGCGCAGGTCATACTTCTTCTTCCCTCCCTCTGTCCCTTCTGCCCATCGATCGCCTCAAACTTATTTAAAATTCTCTTTTATCTTTCCAAAAAGGAATTGATTCTGCTTCGGAAGAGAAGGGAAAGACGAGTAGTTCGACTCGTGTTGGGTTTGCACGTGGAGAGGGTGTCAGTGGACGAAGAGGCTTGCAGAGGAAGGAAAGAAAAGGACGAACGAATTGGCTAATTACACTAAATGAGAGAGGGTCCCGCGTGGGGTCGGCTCACCTGCTCCAATGGCCGGTCGCCGGGTTCTCAGGTGTGCTTGGCCCCATCAGGTTAATGATATATTTATTTGGTTCGATGAGTCTCATGTTAATGTGGCTCAGTGACCAAGAACATAATGCCTGATTGAAAGGAGATTGAGGCTGCATATAATGTAGCTCGGGCGTAGGCATTCAAACTCACTGTACATCTATTAATTCCGGCACCTTGTCCTTGTCCTTTATAGGCCTAGGCTGATGCCTGGTGGAGAAGAAGAATAGGAGTAATTAATTTTACCTTTGCCCTTTTTTTAGTTTTTGCCCATTTCAGAATTTTTTTTTAAAAAAATTAGCTAGTTCAATCTAATACCTTTTAATTTGTCTTTTGATCCCTCAAGACTTAATTGATCTATATCTCTTTTGAAATATTACTATTGAGTTAAATGACACGTATAACAACAACAACAACAACAACATAATAATAATAATAATAATAATAATAATAATAATAATAATAATAAGGGTAGCCATGCACGTACCTTTGCTGTCTTGGTGTTTTCTTTTTCCTCTGATAAAGTATGAAAAACGAGCTAGAGAGATATATTCGGCTGCTCTTTCTCTCTGCCATGTTCGTGGTCTGACTCAATGTGTGCTTTTTATCACTCACGTCCTCATCCTCATGTGAATTTGTCGTCGTGTTCAGTTCATCCACGAACAGAAGAACATTAATGCATATGCATACTGTTGCTGCGAACATGCATGGAAGATGCAATGGCATACATGCAGTTCCAAACTCCACGCTGATCGGCTTAATGTCCATCTCAGTTACGTTCCACAGGGTGAGCTTAGTTTAGTAAGGTGGAAAGGGTAAATTGAAGTTGCAGAAAAAACCTACTACACAGCCATGCTAACTGTTAGTGTGGTCATTTCATCGTCGTCCTCTCTCCTTCGTGTTTTGTCTGCACCTGAAGCTCTCAAGGAAAATAACAACTCCTCCTTTTTCTCATCCATGCTTCGTAGAGCGGCCTCTACAGCATTAGTAGCTTTTATTTGTTTTGAAAAAGAATTAAGTTAATTAAAAGGTTTATCAGTTCGTCAGGCTTATTCTTCTGGGCTTCGAATGCTAGCCAGGCCGGTCAATTGGTGAGACCAAAATCAGTGGAAGAGAAAATATGCCATATATAACAAAGTCAGCTTTATGCATGTACTGATAATAATCTAAACTTCAGATTTCTATTGAATCATGTGCAATTTAAACGGTTAAGCAATCTGGCAAACATGCATGGACAAATTAATAATATCATTTGCACTAATGGCTAGTAGCCATCCGTGATTTACCTCCTCCGTGTTAGCCCAGGGACGGGTTGGCGGGGGCGCTGGGGTGAACGAATCGCCTTTTACCACATGGATTGTTGGTTGTGGGTACTTTTAATTCAGTTAAATATTACATCTACATAAGTTGAATTGTGAGATTAGAAGATCACATCCATTGCAATCTCCTAAGGTCTGTCATGATGCTACTAGCACCAAGTCCTACTTTCTTTTTCACAGGGCTTGCATGTGTTCCTAGTTAGAAGTTTATTGATATGAAGGTAAAGCTTTCCAATGAATTCATTGTGTAATTTTGTTTAATTTTCAAAAATTAAAAAGGCAAAATGGTAGAACAAGATCGAACCATCACCTTCTCAAATCCTTCCTCTCCATGACTTAATTCAACTATGAACTGAAAAGTTAGCTACATTGCTGAAAAGTTTCTAGCTGATGAAGAATTAAGTTGGAGCCTTTGTGGCTTTGGGGCCATCCTCCACATAGGAGTCCTTACTGTCTCCTCCCATCTCGTTGCAATGTATGGTATGCCACATTGGCCTCTCTTGCTGAAACATCCTGTCAATATCGAGTCCAGTTAGAATTGCCTTTGAAATGGGTTTTACTGTCTTGTTAATTTGAGTGGATCATGAACAGAAGATTTCTTATATATATACAATTTGTTTTCTCAGATCACAAAGCCATAGCTGCATGGGCAACAGGACTTACGGATGCTTGCAGAGCAGCGAGCACTGAATTGTAACAACATACTTGCAAGTAGCAGCCTCTTTGATCGAGCTGATTACGACAGATTGTTCTGAGCAAACAAATCTAACCTGCAAGCAAATGAGCATGCATGTTTCAGGAAGCAGTTAAACAAACATGCAGGATCATGGCTGATATGTACCTCGGTCTCTCGAGGTTGATTTGTCAGGTCGCACATGGTTCCATTTGTATACTGATGAGCATGATACCTGCAGAATTTAGAAAAAGTAATTTGCAGACAGTATCCTAAAGTGACAAATATGTTAGGTTGGTCAATTAACTGAGCTAAATGAGAGTCACATTTACGTTGTCATGGCAATGAAGAAAAACATACCGTTGGGAAGCATCTTTTGAGCGAGGATCCTTAACTGTGAAAGTATCAGAATGATTCTCATTAAAAACGGATGTTGCATCTGCATCAAACTTGCCCAACACAAATTCTTGAACCGCCTGCAAGTCAGAACATACATTTCATTTTACTGAATCAAATTTTGCAAATAGCGATTAAATGAAGCATCAAGAACAAAATTCAAGCTAAAGAACTTATAACATCAAAAGATTCTATAACAAACAAATATTTTGAAGTTAAAAATTACATGGAAGCTGATTCTATCATAAGAACAACCAAAGGCATTATGACATTGAATTAAAGGAGTATAACGAATTGCATATAATCAAGTTATATTTGCACCAATAAAGAAGATCAAGTTGTCTAGAAATTATTTTAAAATTAATCATAAAAGTCAATCAAACTGCCCATTTGGACAAGGGAATACCCATATTATAAAAGTTGTTGGCAACAGAATTTCTTATAAAAGAATAGCAAAGCTAAGGAAGATACTAACACAAATGATCTTGAACTTACATAAAGCATCCCTTCAAGAGTACAAATTTAAAAGTAAAAAAAAACACAAAATGAAAAAAAGTTGATACATGCACATATGTGCAAATTCAGAACCTTAAAACTAACAATACAACCCTATTGTTAAGTTCAGTAATACCTTATAACAGGATTGTTAAGCAAGAATAATTTTACTAATTGTCAAGAAAACTACTACTGCAATCTATTTTCCACCCACATCCCTCGTGCCCTACAAACTCCCCCATAAACATCCTTTTCCTCTCTTCCATCATCTCTCCTCATTTTTCAACTGATCAGACATTTTGCTTTTTGTTTCTCCATTTCCTTCTTTCTCTAGCAATTTAGGGTTGTGAGCAAACCAAATGTTCGTAAGCAAGTTCAATACTTGGTTTGATAAAAACATATTTATTTTGTTCAATATGGAAATACTACAAAATAAAGAAGCTTAAACACATTTTTTTTAAGATCAACAAGATAAATGGAGCCTGAGACTAGTGAACTCATCGAATTAGCATTCAAGAAAAAAATTGCCACACATAATGAACGGACTTGTTTACAAAATTTCCTTGTTTCTCCATTTCCTTCTTTCTCTAGCAATTTAGGGTTGTGAGTAAACCTAATTTTCGTAAGCAAGTGCGATACTTGGTTTGATAAAAACATGTTTATTTTATTCAATATGGAAATACTATAAAATAAAGAAGCTTAAACACATTTGTTTAAGATCAACAAGATAAATGGAGCCTGAGACGAGTGAACTCATCTCATTAGCATTCATGAAAAAAGTTGCTGAAACATAATGAACAGACTTGTTTACAAAATTTGTCTACAACGCAAATTCACACATGCATGCACACCTATGCGTGCACGCACACACATGGTTTGATAAGGGCACGTTTATTTGGTTTCATATGGAAAGAATATAAAACAAAGAAGCTTGAACACACTTGCACACGAGATAAATAGACAAGCTTGAATACTAGTGAACTCAGCTAATTAGCATAAAAATGGTTTGTCAATAGATGATGAATGTACTTGTTTGCAAATTTGTTTACAACTCAAATACACACATATCTGCCAGGACACACATGTACACATTGCACACACACACGCTGAGTCTGATAAGAGCATGTTTATTTAGTCCAATAGGGAAATAATATAAAATAAAGAACCTTGAACACACACAAACACACTATTATTTAAGTTGGGTTGCATGAATCTTATCTTTCATTATCCCTTAAGGTTCTATGTAAGACTACATTACTAGTAATATTAATTACCATATATATAACATGTGGATTTTATGCTACTATTTATGTAGATATATATTTTTTATATTTAATAAGTTTTAAGGTTCTAAATTATCTATAAAGTTCTATTTCTACTAATTTGGTTGCAAGAATCTTGACCATTCATTATCACTCTATCAAGTTCTATGCAAAACTACATCACTAGTAGTATTATTTAATTAAACCATTTTTATTACATTGGATAATGATCTCTTATCTCTCTAAGCATTACACCTACTCCAATAGATTCAACTCTTCTAATTATAGAATGAGTCATTTTTTAATAAGCCCATATAATATCAACTTATTTTCTCCCATTTTCTCATATATGAGTTATACCTTATTGCTCTCAAATATTGATATTTTTTACTTTATCCTTTCCAATAATCGCATTATCATAGTATTCTTATTTATGCCATATCAAATAAATAAGTTTCATTTATCAAACCAAAGAGCAATCTTGTTTTTAATGAGCTTGGCAAAAGCTTAAGCTTGGCTCGAACTTAGTAAGATTTTTAATAAACAAGTTTGATCTCAAAATATTGAGTATGGTCAATATTGGGCTCAACTAGAGCTCATTTATTTTCTTAATAAACAAGATTGAATATAGTCAAGTTCAACCTGGCTTCAGTCTTATTCTCAGGTCCTAACATGTCTAAGATAAATAAAACCCCTCCTTTCAATCAACCACTTATCTGACCTATTCCATTTCATTTTGTAAATTGAGGTAATTAATTGACATTGTTCTTATACCATTAACTACTCCACCACTACTAGCCCTTTTCTCCCCTTCAAAAAAGTATCGAGAATGTAAGGACATTTCAAAAATAGAATGCAATCATGAGAGAAAAGGGTGGTTAGGTTGATGGATATACTTTCTGGATTTGAATGCATTTGCATGTTTTATCATCTCCCTTTGTGTGCAAGGAAAATAAGAGAGCAGATATTCTTAAGGTCAACGTACCTTATCATCTTCAATATGAAGTTGTTTCACATGCTTATGGGAACAAAATTCATATGTCCACCAACCTTCAAACTGGAAGTCAAAGAATCAGAGAAAAGCAGGAAAAATTCCATCAATAGTTGTCTGATGTTTAGAAACTAATTTTTACCCTGTAAAAGCATCTATCTACATCTTTTAAACCCTCAATCAACTCATCAGGAGTCTTAAACTTGATCTTCTGCTCACTTTCCATTATTAAACTGCTTGAATTCTCGTGAGTAACTGTTTTTAAAACTTTTGTTTCCTCAACAATAGGTAAGTAACAATTGTAATTCTTGCCCTCCTTATTTGACATTGCAACTTCTTCCTGACCAACTACCTGTAGATAAATATCATTGCTTTAAAGAATTTAATGGAATTTAAATATTGAGATGAACATGGATAATGCTGCATAATAATTTGCGATGAATTAAGAAGCTTGGATAAAATCTTAAAACAAATATGTTTTTTTTTTAAAAAAAAGCTGCTCCTTATCCTGCAGGGTCCTTAGTTTTACCAAAATCTAGTACACAACTTCATGGGATAGGTTAACCAAATTGAAACAGGGAGCCATTATGCATGATTAATTGCAGACAAACACCATATAATTAGAAGAACTTTCTTCATAGCACATCTTCATTAGCCAAGACCACATGACAATAGACAGAATCTGAATGAAATTAAATTCGTGTTTCTCTCAGTACCTAGGCAATGGGACAGTGCTGCCTGCATGGTTTATATTGAAATTGAACCACTACCAATTCTATAAATCAGAATAGAAGTATACTTTAAATAGTAATGTGATTTTTCTACTTGAAATTGTGTATTTAATCAAAAAATTTGCAGCATGAATCTACTGAAGGCCTGTGTTGGAACTTCAATATTCCCTATAAGTACACTAAGCATCAATTTCTGGCAATGTTATAGCTTCCTTCCTATAAACTAATTTCTTATTTACATTCCTATCACATGTGACTGAACCTACTAGGCTAGTATTTAAGAAATCAAGTAAAATAGCTATTAGAAGCAATGTTTTCAATAGTGGCCAATAGCATGCTACGACCAGCGAACACTACATAGCATTCGTTGATTAGCGATTGTCCCAAATAGCCCACACTATTCGGGACAATAGTGTCGATAGCGCACGATAGCGTGTGCTATCTTGACTTAGCGGCCCATAGCGAATGCTAGGGCAAAATCCTTCGTGACGGAGCAGAATCAGATTTTAAGTTTAACCGAGCCAAATCGTTCTCGAGCAGCTAGGGCAAAGGCACAAGCGAGGGACGGCGAGCAACCAGAATACGATCGGCAAGTGGCAAGGGATGGCTAGGGGCGGCAAGGGACGGTGACGGGAGGTGAGGTTTTCTCCTTCCTTTTCATTTTTCTTCGATTGATTTGTTTTTGATTTTTTTTTTCTTTTGTTTTTCTAGGATTTTGATTGGAATTTGCAATGTCTACGAATTTATCAAAAAAAGATATTGGTTGGAAGTATTGTTATCAAAAGGAGGGGAGAAATCTGTTCGGTACATATTTTGTCACCATATACGAATGGAGGGATTACTCTCTTAAAGGAACATTTAGCTCAAACTCATAAAGGGGTTGCACCTTGTGTTAGTGTTCCAGAAATTAGAGAAATCACTTAACAAAATTACAACATCTAAAAGCAAACAAACTGAATTGTTTCGAGAGATTGATAAAGGTCCCCAGAGTATGAGTATGCAATCATCAAAAGTTGCACTTGGAAGTGAAGGAGAAATTCAATTGGATTTTCTGGTAGTGCAGTGGTGAATCAAAAGGTAAAGGTACTCTTTATGGGTTTGTTAGTTTGGAAGTTAGACAAACAACCCTTAATTCAGCATAAAAAAAAGATTTGCTTGTTGATGTGAAGCGTAGAGTTGGTTATTTTATTTACTCTGCTGCACTTCCATTTAATGTTGTGAATGATCCTTATTGGTTGCCTATGATTGAGGGTATTGAGGAATATGGAAGAGATCCAAACCTCCTTCAATGTATGAGTTAAGAACTTGGATACTTAAGGCCGAGGTTTATGGTATCAATCTAATATATGAGGAGCATAAAAAGGTATGGAAAAAATATGGATGCACTATTATGTCCGATGGTTGGACGGATGGAAAGAGTAGAAGTTTGATCAATTTTTTAGTGAATAGTCCCGCCGGCACTTCCTTTTTGAAATCTATTGATGCATTAACTTCTATTAAAAATGGGAATTGATCTTTAAGTATCTTGATGATGTTGTTGATGAGGTGGGAGGAGAAAATGTGATTCAAATTGTCACGGATAATGCTTCGAATTGCATTAAGGCAGGGAAAAAAATTATGGAGGCTAGACACAGAATTTGGTGGACACCTTATGCGGCACATTGCATTGATCTAATGTTGGAGGATATTGCAAAGTTGAAGATTTTTTTCTACACAATTAAGCATGCTGAGATGGTTGTGAAGTTCCTTTATGGTCAGGGGACTACACTTTCTTTGATGAGAACGTATACAAACAGTAAAGAAATTCTCGGTCCTGAGAATTGTTATTAATGATCCCAACTTTTAGCCACATGTTGCATTTTGTGTTAAGAGTGGTGTTCCTTTTGTAAGTGTGTTAAGGGAAGTTGATTCAGAGGAGTGATCCACCATGGGATATATTTATGAACTTAAGGATAAGGTAAAAGAGACAATAAAATTTAATTGTGGGGGAGTTGAAAGAAAATACAGTCCATTTGAAAAAAAAAAATTTGATTAACTATGGACTCCGTAACTTCATCATCCTCTACACACGGTCGGGTACTATTAGAACCCGCAATTGCGTTATAAAGAAAAGTTTTCTGATTGTGATGAAGTTCGAGATGGATTGTATGCTTACATAGATAAGATGATGTCTTCTGATGATCGTCTTAAAGTGGACATCCAATTGGACTTGTATAACAAAGCTGAAGGAGAATTTGGAACTCCAATAGCAAAATGAACAAGAATGTTGTGACTTCGGGTAAAATTATTTACATCTATACATACTTTTTTTAGTTTTTTAACTTTTTATACTAGCATTCGTATTTCAAAATTATATATACATTCTTGAAATTTTCATTTTCTTTATGTTATTAGCCTCGTGGTGGGAACGTTTTGGAAGTAAGACACTCGAGTTTACTGCATTTGCAATTCGAGTACTTGGTCTCACTTGTAGTGCTTCAGAATGTGAAAGAAATTGGAACACTTTTAAATGAGTGAATATTCTAACTCTACTTGAATTTTAATTGTTTTATAATTTTCATATCATTGTTTAATTTTTTATATATGTTTTCTTCTTTGCAATTTTAGATTCATATAGAAAAGAGAAATAGGCTTGAACATACGAAGTTGAATGCATTAGTGTTTGTGAAATATAACTTCAAGCTTAGGAAGAGAAGCATTAGGAGGAGAGACAAGATTGATCCCATTGTAGTTAATGAATTTGATTCGGATGATGAATGGATAATGAAAAAGAAGGTCTTGTCCTCCCCACAACTACTAAATGGCCTGAAGATGATGAATTATTTGAATGTGATCCTATTGTGAGTGTGTCATCGGCTATCTTTGAAAGGCTTTTTCGACTTAGATAAGCGAATTGAAGATGTTAAGAATATATTTTAAGTTCCTCCTATAAATTCAAAAAAAAGAATTGTTGAAAATTCATTTAAGCATATGCAAATTATTTACTTATATTTACTTCACCTATAATTAATTCTTAAATGTCGTGTCTCTTATATAATAGGTGGAAGCAAAGGCAAACAAGCAAGGTTGAGTCTTGTTGATGAGGAAGATAATTGTGTTGATGCTGAAAATTATTAACTCCAACAACTTTTGATAGTGGAAAATTTCCAACCATAGACACTATTGATGATGATAGTGATATAGAGTTGGATAATAGTGATTATTTTTAGGTTATGTTTTTAAATTGTTGTTCTTGGATATGTTGGCATGTAATGAATTATTTTGATTAATTTTAAGTTATGTTATTTTTATTTTACTTATATAAGTATATTCTATTTTTAAAATCTAAAAAATGGCGTGCATGAAAAGATTGTGCTTCGCTATTTACGCTGCGTGATGAGAAGGCAAAAACAATATGAACCAACGCTACGCGATTTAAAACATTGATTAGAAGTCCAGAGGGGTGCAAGTGATTGTGGGTGTATTGCTAAGGTTTCCAAATAGAGACTAAAATGTCTTAAATTCTCATCTAAACAAGTTTGGAATATTAAGGAGTCAAGTATCTGGAAGTATCCGATATGCTCCAAAAATAAATAACTAAATTCCTAATCAAAACATTCCACACTCACATGCGTATAATTTGGATCTCATTGCTTCTAACAAACCAAGTTTTTCATATCTACTGATTCCAGAGTCCAATTTAATTTCATGAGTGCCTGCACTATCTTTAGACAGGGAATGTCTAAAATACGTAACATCATTATGTTAGACTTTGTCATACTTGACTTATTGCACTTATATAACAACAAGCACATTCAAATATGAACAATTTGAGTAAAACTATCTAGAACTAGAATCAAATGATCATACAGTAAAAGTAACATAATGTTGATATGATTGCTCATGGTCAATTTTCTGCATATCTCTAAGATCTCCTTTATTTCCAAAAGGATTTATAACACGGAAAAGTCAACTATTCAGAAAAACTTTATCATAGTATCATGATGATGAGACAGGTTTTTAGTACGTATCAGAAATATATAAGAATATATTATTGATTTTGTACGTGGAAGGTGTATCTCATTTTCCAAATTATGAATTCGTTTTAGCACGCAGAAGATTCCATTTCAAGCAATGCTTACCGGATAGAAAGGAGAGTTTTCTGGGTGGAACTCAACCTTGTATTTTGGCTCACGAGAACTCCGGCCAAATCTCCCACCTATGAATAAAAATTTAACCAATAAATCATTAACTTAATAAAAACTTTGGATGATGTGATTATAAAAATTTAACCAATAAATCATGAACATAACAATTACAAACATACAACATATGTTAAGTTTGAAAAACAAAAGTGTTATATTTTGGTGATATGATACACTTGAAGCATTAATGTAGGAATATTTATATGACCCAAACTACACATATCCCAAAATTTAGAACCATTAATCTAGGATTAAACCCACTACACCAAATAATATACTTATTTTAATAGTCCTAATACTCCCCTTTAGGTTGGAGCATAATCTATGTTCAGCTTAATACATAAACTAGAGAAGCTCCCTTACAAAAAGATAACATTAAAAAAACATGGTTTAACATGTTTTGCCGTATCAAGTGGCATGGGAGAAACATTTCATTCCACCCACCGACCGACACGACACATGCACTGGCACGCTTAGCGACCGCCGTGAAGGCGTCACATGAGCCACGTGGTCGTTAGTGCACGAAACAATAAGGTGGCACCCGTGTCACAATTGCTTGCGTGGACAAAAGGGAGGAGTCGGTGGTGGGACACATGGCGGGGTTGAGTAGCTGTGCGGGTGAGCAACAAACTTAGGTTTTAATTAAAGTCAGGTTAATAATTTTAATCAACTCTTAACTATAATAGAGATAATCTAAATAGACTTAATTAAACTCCAATAAAACTATCCCATGAACTTTATATATATATATATAATTTATTTTATTTCTAAAAATATATAATAAATTTTATTTATTTATCATATAGGACATAACAATCCTATATTATTTTTCTTTTAAAAAATTATTTTTTATATTTTGTATTTTTAAATATTTAAATTAAAATTTTTATTTTTAATTAATATATTTTATATTTAAAAATATTGAAACTACATCGACACGCATAAGTTGAAACTATGAAACGAGTCGAGATTTAAACCATGTTAAAAAATGGCCATGACTATAAAATTTGAAAAATGCAGCTAAGTAAATATTTGGAGACTATCGAAGGATCAACCAACGAAAAATCTTTTCAATCTCATATCCATACACCCAGTAGTATCTTGAACCTCAAACCAATATAGAGGAGAAAGAGAAAATGAATGAAGTGGAACAAGTCTGAGACACAATTGCAAAAAGTAACTTCTTGGGCTTCTTCCTTAAGTGACACACACAACAATACAATAGACTAAGAGCAAAGAAAGTCATTCGGAAGTCTTCCGGAAAGATGTTCATGAGGTTGAGATCAATGATTATTAAAGATGAAAACATCATCTTCACCTCATGATCAATTAAGATACTTTCTTATTCATTAGAAGGGTCAACCATAAATAAAGAAATACACCAATTGATGGGGTGACCAAAGAAAAATATTGGCGATGCAATTGCTCCTTATGCTTGGATGAGAGGGCATAAGAAAAATATTGACAATTCGTTTCATATAAATTTTCCCTAGTTTGTAATTTGGCTTATTTCCTAATTTGGTTTGGCTGAGTTCTTTTAGGTATAGAATTATTTCTTTCATTGAATATTTTTAATTATGTTTCTGTTGGAGTCTTAATAAAGAAACCGAATATCTCATGTTATACATCTTTGCATGATAAAATTTCCGCTTTGTTGGTTATCATTCTCTGTGAATTGTTTATCACTTGCACTACATATTGGATCTCTATGTAAGTTTTAATCCACCTCTGTGTTGCATCACTTCCATTCCCCCTCTATCAGATGTATGTATGCATAGGGATGTTGTGGGCTTTTATCTTACTCCTATCATTTATTGATCCCATAGCAGACAATTTGCTCTAGCAATTCAACTGCCAACTAGAGAATTACGTGGGAATAAAAGAGGCCATAAGTGAGATCATGGCAGGAACTTTAGTGCATAGAACTGACATAAGTGCTTTCACTATGGCAAATTTAGTTATGTCAAGGATATTTGTTTCTCTATGGTTACCTACCTAGCCCATGTGCACAATTAGACGCCATTTCCCATGAGGGTCCATCAGCCTACACCAATTTTGGGTCTTAGGGATGGCAATTTCACCGAAACCCGATGGAGGATCCGAT
>JBBPFP010000063.1:4249-17488 GCA_037974795.1 Kaempferia galanga | reverse complement strand
CCGAGTGCCCGATCGAACGGTAACGAATTACTAGATCAGGAGCGGTCCAGGGATTCGCGGATAAGAGGATCCGCCCTACGGGTCATATATACGATTAAGTAAATTCAAATAGGGTCGATTTAATAAATTAATCGCTCCTTAATAAAGCTATACTAAGTAACGCCGGACGTTATTACCGCACAAGACGACTGATATAGATTTATATCGGATTTTGCATCCGTTATAGGCTGGCTGTCCGTCGAGGTCTCGTGCTTCGCTCATCACATCGGCCGATCGGCGATGGCTTCTCTCCTCTCGCGCCGATCCAAAACCCTACCTCTCCATCGCTTCCTCCTTCGCCCTTCTGCGTTAGGTGAGCCGTTCGCCCCCTCCCAGTTCCTTCGGGGCCTCGGCTGCCGCGCTTCCCGCCCGCTGTTGGGCTCTGGATCCGCTGCTCTAAGCTCCGATCGCGCCGCACAAGCTACTCCTACACTAGCCCCGCCTAGGGTGATCGACAACCTTGGTTCAGAGAAGGTGACCTTTTTCTTTCCCTTTCCCTTTTTTGCTTTGCAGTTGAGTCACCAATTGGGTTTTCATCTTGACCTGTTTTCCCCCACTTCCTGGTACTATTAGTTACGGTAAGTTGAGATCAGTATGTGATCGATTCTTTCGCTTCCGGTACGTTGATCTGTCTAGAATGCTATAAGAGAAACTATAAATATAACTCCTGCTATTGTGATCTTTATCTTGAGCCTATACGCAGACCGCTGAGTAAAGCGTAATCTTTCCTAGCCAGGCGGTGCCACATGACCCGAAATGTCATTCGTTTTAGGTAAAGTAGGAGTTTGCTCAGGAATTTCCCATCGTATTCGTCCTTGTTTTGTTGCATTTTCGCGAAACTTCACATGAATTAAGTTGCATTTAGGAGGTTGATTGACAGGGGTTTATCTTTTTCTCTACTACCATGGTACAGAATTTATATTTATTGATTTATTAAAATCTCATGCTGGAATCCTTGACTGATATTACTAGATCATGTGTTTTACTTTGCACAAATATGGAATTATGAAACCATAGGAGGTTTCCTTGAATCCCATCACCTGGGATTTTCAAGAGACAAGTAAGCAACCTTGGTCTTATGTACTTGAGGATATATTTTTTCTTTTTGATGAGAAAAGTAATATTTCTTCTACAGCTCCAATATTTCTTTTTTATTTTCATAAAACCATCATTGATGAGAAATCACAATGGTGTTATTAAATATTATGGTGTAAATAGGTGTTTTACAGATTGAAACGCATCTTTATGTTTTTTTTTTACTTGAAAGAATAAAAATTGTAGTTTCAGCAAGAATTTATTGTAAACTCTGCATTGGTGGGAGAGAGGAGTGAGCATGCACAAGGATGAAAAAAGTGGAGGAAGCAGGAAAGATTAAATTAAGGCAAGAAGAAAAATAGCTGGGGTGTGGAGTAAGGGTTTGTTTTCTTTCTTCATTCTATTTTGTCACGTTGGGATGAAATAGAAAAACCAAGAAAAGTGAGCATGGAATACAGATTAGTTTTTTATTTTTTATTTTTGTTAAAAAATATGTAGTGAATGCAGTTCTATATGTGATGCTTGACCATGTTGCATATGCTATTTGCATGTGTTCCCATAGTTTTTTCTCTTTCTCAGTTTGCTTAAACAAATAGACGTATTAGCATTGCATAGTTATCAGTTAGGTAGAAACTAAATGAGCAGCACATAAACAATCTAGGTTATGTGGTGCTGCACAAGCAGAACTCAAGCAATCTAGGTTATGTTGTTACGCACAGATAAGTGTAATGGAATGATCATTTGGTACTTTTAGACCAAATCAACGAATCAAATGCAAAAAGAACAGATAAGTGTAAAGGAATGATCATCTGATATTTTTATAACAATTTTTTTTTCTTTCCCAAATCTTTATGTATGGACAAGTTTAAACTCAAATAGTACATGTTTCAGTTATCAATATACATCAGCAATATAATTAATTTGAATAATAATCACATGTATGTAAATGTGCCCACTTAACAGACATGCAATATCCGTAGATTTAACTCCATTTTACCTTGTCTTTGCATGTTTTATTTTTCACTATATATTTGATTGGGTATTTTTCATTTGTCTGGTGAAATAAAAATTAATGATGTGGAAACAGATGTTAAAGACATAACACCACACCTTCTCTTTTGTTTCTTGTTAAAACAATTCTAGGATTTTATTTATTATTTTCTATTTTGTAATTGGCCAAACTCTATCACCTTTAGTGCCCTCAATCTTTAGCTTCATTTACCTTCATTTTTAGCTGACTGTTGATGTTCAACGTTATATTGACCTAAAGCTAGTCAAAACCTTGTTGAATACTGACTTCTCTGCAGTCACCAATTTGAATCTTTGATGTTTGTTCTCACTATGCAGATTTCTGTCGTTAGCAAGATTCTCTCAAATTTCAGTTTTAGTTCATTACATAGTAATCCACAATGGTTGGCTTGTTCCTTGCACACAAAAGCTCATGTTGGAGAAATGAAGAGTCCGGCAGATAATATGAACTCTCAGCATAAGCATAATGAAGACTCAAAGGTTCTTGCTTTCAGTCCGCTTGAGGGGACCCTTACTAGGGAAAGGAAAAGTGGCTTAGTTAATGAAAGCTTGAAGGTTAAGAGAATGGAGCTCTCCATAAAGACTACGTATGCGCTTATACCATTGTTGCTACTTGTATCAAAATCGAAGTTAACTACATCAATGCTGGTCTTGTGCACATACTGGCAAATCTATGGGTTTTACAAGGAGATCTTTCTGGATTACATTCACCATGAAGTCACAAGGAAATGGGTTTTGATATATTTCAACTTGCTGCTACTCATCTTGGCTAAGGACACCATCCTTGCTTTCAATCTAGTATGATGTCCTCTAAGGCTCATCTGCAAGATGTAGACTGGTGGATAAGGAAGTCAGATGACGACCAACGTATGACTTCTCAATCAAGATTTATTCCTCGCAATCCCTCTTTTCAATTAGGTTCGAGTTCATGATGGCATGTGGAGGTTATGTTTGACTTGCTTTTATTTTTATTTGCAATGACTTGATGGGAACCCTGGTGTCTGGATGATTGCCTTTTAATAAAGTCCCAGTTGAATCCGGTTTTGTTAAACTTCTCAATCCTTGTATTGAAGTTTAGTTACTAACCTGTTGCATTGCTGTTTCGTGTAATTTTGCTGGAGTAAAAGATGAAATCATCATCTTAGCAGCTCCAGCAAGACGGGCTTCACATTTTCTAAGAGGAGGTAAATTATGAAGGGTATTTGTACTAATGCAGTGGCCCCTTTGCATTGAGAAGATCAGACCGTCATTGAGGTATTTTGTATTTATTGAGATTTCAAAGTGAGGTATTTTATATTTATTGAGAATTGATTTTAAGATCCACCGGAGTAATCATCTATAAAGAAATTAGAAATTAATTGGTGGTTGGTATAAAATTTCTGTGTCACCTAAGAATAATGAATGAAGGTAATTAAGTTTATCATTTTTATATCTAGGAGCATGTAATTTATTGAAAGTTATGTTTTAAAATTGGGTGGGCGAAATATGTTTTACCCCTGTGGTTCCTTAAAAGGCTTGCACGAAGTGAAGCGAGAAATATGCCTATATAATCTCTCGGCGGTTCCGGATATAATATTTTAGCAGAATTTGAAAATATCCAGTTCGAAGAACCGATCCAGTCCAACAAAAATAATTTCCCACAAATCACTAGGTTAAAGCACTCATCCAAATAGCCCACACTTTTCATTTATATGATCCATTGTCAAAAGTCGATAGGAATCACACGGGAAAATCCCAATGAAAGTGCAAGCAAACTTTTAAGCGTAAGGTGTGAATTATTTCTGATGCAAATACATTGATAGGTTTCCAGTAGCTGTTTCATCCTCTGAAAGTCACCAAATCTTACATGAACAAACACGATTGTCCATTTAGATGGCGACATAGGAATAAAGTAGTCACCTTGCTCTAGAACAGTTAAGGGGGCTTTAAGAGATGATGATACTTGCAAGTTTTGCAGAATCAGGTTTATTAGCTCTCTGAGCTATAAGAAGTTCCAGCAATCGAAAGACCATCTTCTTGCTTGCGTTTGATCTCGTAGGCCCACTCAAGTCCAGGACAGTAATGGAGGGGTGGATTGAACCGGTTGTCATTCATGTCTGGTGGCAGGAATGCGCCATTTTCAAGGAGGAACTTGATAGCTTTCTTATTTCTTTCCTTGGCTGCAATATGGAGAGGAGTCCCTGATTCATCAGAACAAAGCACACAGATGAGCCTATTAGTACAAATGCAAGCACATCTTGAAGACTAATTGAAGAGCAAATATATATAATCACAAAATACAAAAGTATCTCCAATTAGATTATGGATATTATTACTTGTGCGGTTGCAATTGCTTCCAGTGCCAGTCATCAAATGCGCATACATTGGGCGGCCTTTATATTCGACAGAAGAAATATAATTCACTGTGGGTAGGCAAAAATCCAATATATCCAACAAACCAAACCAAATTGGCCCTATTCCACCTACTACTGTTCCATGATCTTACGAGATTGATTAGTTTTAGTCATCCACCCTTTTCTTCACCATCTTCCCTTGCCTCCTCCATCTCTTTTATTTCGATGTCAGCAACTCAATTCCACTTTTCATGTCCCCTTAAACATCACTATTGTTTTCCGCGATATCACAAGAACAATTTTTGTGTTTCTCCCTTCTAACATCCCTTCCGGTGTTATCCATTTTTCTTTCCACAATATTTTTACGAGATCATTGCTTGCACCTCCCCCTGCCTTCATTGTCTTCTCTTCCACATAAGCAACACAAATCTATGTGGCATCCCTTCTGAGTTATAGGCGTTGTGTTTTCTTAATGTACATTGTTCTGATATAGTTCTTATGAATTATTGGTCTTTATTCAGTTGCAATTTTGTTTAGTTTGTATCAATGTAAATTTCTTATATATTTTTTTATAATTCAATTGCCAGACTCTTCATATGATATGATTTTTTGTATCATACCTATAGTTTGCATTTCTAAATTTTTGTGGGACTAGTATAAAAATTCAAAATTTCCCAAATCCTTGAAAATTAAATATCCCTGAAACCAAACCAAACTAAACCGAATCAAATAAAAAATTTTAGTTTCATTTTCTTTTTTAAGAAAAAAAATCTGATATAGGTTTGTATATCGGTATTTTTTTATAACCCAAATCAAAATCAGGTTGGATCATATTTTGATGAAAATAGCCCAAAGCCAACCTGCGCCCGCCCCTAGAACTCCCAACTAAATAGGCTACATGCGACCTGTGTTTGGGGAGAGATGGAAGTAGTGTACTAACAAGAAATGTTAGTTGCACCTACTAGAAAATAAAAAGAAGACACATAAAGCCAAGCTACATACAAGGAAAAGTTCACAAGGAGCAATCATAACTTGAGAGAATCTAAAACTGATATAAACTACATCAAATAATAATATACTTTATGGTTGAGGTAATGAGGTCTGAATAGAGAATTAATCAATATTCTGTTTCATTACTAGTCCAAAATGCTTAACTTTAAGTTAATAATAATGAACCAATAGTTGTTTGATAGGTAGTAGTCTTTCTATATACCTAACTATGTCTCAGATAAGACCACTTTGACACAAGCCTATCATGAAAAACCAACTAAAGGAATTGATAAATTTTGTTAGGCCCCATTGACCCAATATACTTGAGCCCTAATCAATAGTAATTTCCTCTTCTAGCCTATCAACCTTTCTAACCTACAACTTGGTATTGGGGCCTAAATTAGGGTCTCATGTATGTGAGACATGGGAGACAAAAGAAAAGACACTGCCAAGGAAAATAACCATCATGGCAGATAGGTCTCCAAAGGGCGCGACATTTATCATTTTGAGACAAAGGGGCATGGCACAGTCAAAAAGTTACATAACCACAAAAAGGAATAGTCATATAATGGGCTATAGTTCAAGACACAAATCTTATATCCATAAGCTCCCTTTGTTCATGCATCAATGTTAGCACCCCGCTCCAGTAACTCATCCATAACCTTGTTGAGCCCACCTTGTGCAGCAAGATGAAGAGGAGTTACACCATGAGCCTTGGGACCGAAAGTAGTGACATTGACATCCATTCCTCCATCCAAAAGAAGCTTGACCTACAAAAGATGAATTGTGACAACAAATCATATAATAAAGATTCGTGCTATAACAGCTAAATTACTAATGAAGAATGATGTAATAAAAGATCTGTCTAAGATATTCATGCTCACTCTTACCTTCAAACAATGATCTGAAAAATAAATGGTTAATAAGCAGATGAATTTATAGCAATACCTATCACCTCATTGTCATTATTATCATCACCAAGTGGTGTTTGTCCCAATTCAGCTACATGAGTTTTCTCCCTCTACTGAGCACTATGCAAACCAATAGTCTTCAAACTAATTATATCAGTGTCTTAATATATCACCAAAAAAATTCTTTGATCTCCCTACACTTTACATATTCCACTTAAATAGATTCAATTCTAAAATATATTGCTTGTCTTTGAATGAGTCAATGTCATCTGAGCTACACCTAATTGCTTTCTGGTATTAAATCTCTTTTATCTTATCCTTTCTAGTAATGGCATATATCATAATATAATTTTTCCTTTAGCCTAAAGGGGGCAACAATTACATAACACTCCAAAGTCAAGTTCTGTATCCTTCATAAGAACAAGGAGATGTCTGTAAGTTTGGATACCAAGATCAATAAGAGATACCAAGAATGATATCATGAAAATAATTAATATTATTCACATATAAAGTATATGGGCATTGCGATATAATTCAAGAATTATATCGCAATGCCCATATACTTTGGAAACAGAACATTCAAGGATTCTAAATCACAAACAACAGAACTCAGAGAGACAATCCATATCCACCTAACAGATGGTCAATACTGCATAAGGTCATTTTTGTTGAATAAGGAATCCAAATACTCACTAATGTTAGTACAAATGTAGCATAATGGGACCAAGAGACCTTAGGTAAATTTCTGTTACAAGTAAGAACTTACTTAAACAGTTGACATCAAAGAAATAATTGTTTAAGAAAATATATTCCAATATTATCCTGTTATGATCATAATAATTAACAAGAATAAAACCCATAAACCAGATGCAAGAATACATCATTCACATGTAACACAATACAAATATACGACAGGAAAAAGCATAATATGAGTTAACCATTTCTGTGTTAAGTTAATAGAAGTTGGTAACAATCCAAAAAAAAAGACTAATGAAAACTAGCATTCCCACCAACAGATCAAAGCATTCTATAATACTCAAAGAATTTATAAAAGATAGTAAAGAGTTATGTTAAATGAACTATGATAGTTATTTTAATTTCTGAATCATAACCTGAAGTTTAGATAAAATGCACCTAGAAATCTATCTAATCACAGATATAATATCCAAAAAAATGAATTATGAAAATCCATACAAAGTGTGTGCTACACGTTGACAAGATATAATAGTTTCAAGATGATGCAGAGAAAATATTTGACAAGAACACAACAATCCTACATCTATGATGAGTAAAGTATAAAAAATATCTGATCAGGTTGAGGCTATTGTTTAATTTCTATTTAATAGTCATTTCATAGACTACGAACAAAAATTCAGCCACTTTAAGTAATTGAAAGAGTTCTGACATAGTCAATAACAATTATTTACTATAGTGTTATTTACTAACTCCTATGGCTAAGATGTTCATTTCTTACAAGTTTTAATTATGTCTTTGATTGCAAGTATTGAATGAATTTACCTGAATTTGAACAGTAACCAAACATCAAATGGAACAAAAACACTCCCATTGTTTTCCAACTTGAAGTCCATTGTTGAGATTGTTTTCACTTAAAGTTGAATGGCTGATCTTGTATCCCAGTAGTCTGGTTGTGACTCCATTTTAATGGTGTTTTTAGTTAAAGTTGAACACTGACACACATCCAAAAGTCAGATTGCCCATCCAAAAGCTTGAGGAACCCGTCTAGACTTTATAATAGAAAAAGTTCAAGTGAAGATTAATTAGGATGCCACCTTTAAAAAATGTAGGTTGGACTTAGTTGATTTTCCCAGACCAATTCAATAGGGACCTATTGAATATCAAACAAAATAATATCATGATTTCATCACCCGGTATGTCCAAGCCGTGATTAGACATTTTGCATAATTATTTGCTAATAAAAACCAGGCCATACCGACAAGTCTAGCTGCATGACCATGTAATTTCCCCATTTCCTAGAAACCAAAATTACTCACTAACCTGAGTATCCAGAAGTTAACGTACATTAATTCATTACAAAAATCAGGAACTTCCATAAAAAAAGTTTTCAGATTATATGTATAAGAAGCAATTAACAAGTTACTTGTCAGTAGATGAGTTGAACGGCAAATCAAGGACACCAACCTCTTTCAAGTCGCCCTTTCTGGCACCAATGTGTAGCAATGTCCAGCCCCTGTCATCCCTTTCTCTGCCCCTCTGCTTGAAAAGATGCCTACTTGACAAGCAACTCCGAGTCTTCACCTGCTGCTGCTCAGGAGGCATATCTCAAGATCCCAATTACCAAACACCACAATGAAAAGAAGAAATTACAGTTTTATTTCTAGAAAACCACTAGAAACAACGGTATTCTTTTTGAGCAAAACGAAAACCAAGATCTGGTCCTTCCAAGTAAGCGACAGAAGATGCAAACTCCGATTCAAGGCCGAAGCTTTACATAGTAGCAAGGCCAGTCACGGAAGCAAAAGAACTTAGCGGGAGGCGGAGTAGTTTCCCATGCCGAAGGGTGCGAAAGGATTGAGTCCAGGGCCAAAGGCACGGAGGCTATTGAGGAACGAGATCGGAGCGATGATACTTGAAGAAAGAATCATAGTTAAAGACGCCTGTTCGCTCCGATCGAATAGCACGAAAAAACCCTGAAGCAACGAAAGCGATCGAAGGGACGGCCAGACGCCGAAACCGATTTCTAGGGATTGATTCTTTCCCTGGCCTCCGTCCGCACAAAAAGGTTTTATAGGTGTCGTGGGAAAAAATAAAAGAACCGAATCAAGCGGTCGGACCGGTTCGATAATAATAGCGGGCCGTGCATTGGAGGTGTAATGGGCCTTACGGGCCGATCGGATCATCCGAGCATAAATTTAATAGGATAACAATTTAAGTCATACTATAAAATAACAAAAATATATATATATGTTAATATTTAAGCTATTTTAGTAAAATCAGGTAAATGTGTAATATTTTTTCAATTATTATTATTATTTTATTAGGGGACGCAATAAAGTCGCACAAGCCGCAACGGTCGCCTATCTAACCAGATAACAAGAATAATAATATAATAATGGCATAATACTAACTTTACGATTTTGCCCCTGATCTTCTTAAAACCCTCACTCCGCCCCCCTCTTATCCCTCCCATCGTCTCTCTCATGGCTTCTTCCTTTCCTCACTTCTCCGGCATCGGCACCGACGGCCACGCCGCGGCCGTCGACGCCATCATCGCCGAGGCTTCCGATCTCTGCGCCCTCGAGCAGATCGCCGCTCTCAACACCGCCCACCTCTCCGACTCCAACCTCCTGCCGTCCCATCTCGAATCCCGCTTCCGCAAGCTCAAGTCCCTCCCTCCTTCTCTCCCCGATCCCTCCACCGCCCTCACACCTCGTTTCCCTCCTGAGAATGGGGAGGATAAGGAGAATTTCCCCGATCCCCCTAAAATGAATCGCGCCCAGACCTTGCCCGTCCCCATTGCCAACCTCCAGAAACCAGATGGTTCGATCCCTCGAGAAGAGGATGCCTTACCTAGGGAGAACGAGTGTATTACTAGGACTAAGAAGGAGGGACTGAGATCGAACTGGGATTTTGGCTCCTCGCCCTCGTTCTTGTCCGATTCCTCTTCGCCTTCGCCTTCGCCGCCGCGGCAGAGGTGTTGTCTGTGTTTCTCACCAAAGAGGGCCCAGAGGAAAAGTAAGGGAGACGAGATTCTATCAGAGCTAGGCATCCTGTCGCTGAAGGAGGAGCACCGAAAGTTGAAGAAGGCTCTGAAGGAGCAGGAGAAGATGGCGCAGGAGACGGAAAAGATAGCGAAGTGGGTGAGAAAGGCATCGGCAAGGATGAACTCGGCCTCGATTGACGATTTGCTGAGCGATGCTGAGGACGAAGAGCTCAAGTGACCCGGCTCATACAAGAGATCGGTTAGTATTTCTTTTACTTTTCAGTTAAAGAGAGTCGTGTCCGATCTTAGTGTTTATCCTCCTACTTCTTTCAAGTGCAGAAAAATGTTAATCGAAGAAACATATATCTGATCTTTTACGATAGCAAATAGATGAATAAATTCTTGCAAATCATATCAATTGTCATGGCTCTGTTAATACATTTCTGTTTCTCTGAGTGTTTGATTGCTACTGAGAAAAATTGTTAACTAGAAGTTTAGTATGGGATCAGCAATTTCAAGAAGTCTCTACCGATAATCTAACATTTCTTATCACTGAACCTAACTTACAAATTTAAGTGGATCTTGAGCTTAATCCTCAAGTTACACGAGACATTGCTCATCTTCTATAGATAAAACATATTCTAAGGCTTGCTAAATTCTTCTGTGTAAAGTTATTGTTTCAGACAATCTTGTTTTTGATAATTATCACCAATTATGTGTGATCCCGTTAGGAAACAGTGAGCTACGGACCACTAGTGAACTGGTATGGATATTGACTGTGGGGACTTTTGGACCGTATGCGCGCGTACCTCTGCCCCTCTTTATAATGCCTCCTGTAATCTCTGCATTAAATGAAGCATTACATCACTGCCTGATAACTTGTCTAATCACCATGCCTACCCTGTATCCTACTATCCCATCGTAGGTATGGGGGTATGGTGTATCTACACTAGGATGCATATTCTCTGATTTTCTAACAAGTTCACGTGTTGCATTAATGGCGAAGTGAGCTTTCAAGTTAGATAGCCCGTTGGGTTTATGGGTTGGGAGCCCACCAGGCCAATGGATTAAGGAGCTCCTTGGGTCGCTAGTGAGAATATGGGTCGGGCGCAAGGAGTCCCTTAGGAGTCTGTCCGATCGACGGTAGCCGATCGGGAGAGGAACCCCGTGGATGTTCAGCAGAGCCGGGGAGTGAGCCCCTAGGGAACTTGTTTGATCGGAGGTAGCTGATTGGGATAGAATAGGGAGCGGAACCCCGTGGATAGCTGGCAGAGTCGGGAAATGGGCTCCGAGGGAACCTATCCATCGGCGGTAGCCGATCAGGAGAAGATGGGGAGCGGAACCCCGTGGATGCTCAACAAAGCCGAGAAGTGGGCCCCTAGGGAGCTTATCCAATTGGCGATAGCCACTACCGATGGGCAGCGTAGCCCTATGAATGTAGCCGAGCGGAAACGGAGTCCTAGGGAACAGTTCTATCTTGGGGGAAAGTTTCATCTAGAAGGTGGTTTGAGATTTTAACCTGCTCGAGACTTTTAACTATCATCTATTCCCGATTATTGACCCTCAGGCTCCATCACAGGATGTTCCCCTATCCACCGTATCAATTTACTTTTGTTTGCCAACTGAACATCTGTAGGCACCACATTCCTTGTGCAAAGATCCTTAGAAATCATGCTTTGAGACTTTATTTGTTTTTTTTAATGAATATGTTATACCAATTAAGAATCCGCAAGTGGAATTTTTGGTAGTTAGGATGTTAGCCTGTATACTAAAGGTCAACAGGTTGACCCTGTACAAATGGGCCTGTGTGGGGATGTCTAGTAACCAGGAAAGTTCAGGATTCAACATATTTGTTTTATGTATAAGACGGCAATGCATGGAATCAGCATCCTATTGAAAATCGATATCCTGATTTCTTTTACAGACATTTGTCTCACTGAGTAGATGATTCCATAGTGAATAGCGGACCAAATGTAGATTTGCAACCGGAGAATAGTACGCTTTAGGATTGTATCTTGTAACATGCGCAGTATAGCTGGCCAACATAATCTAGTTTCAACTACTCAGTCCACACAGCAGTTGAAAGTCGATACTAGGCAGCAACTAATGATACTCATGACAAAAATCCGAGTTCTGTCACACTTACTGTTCTATCGCAGGGCTATTTGTCCTCCGACTCATTTGATTGTTAATCCTGGGAAACTCATGTTGTTGTGACTTTATCAGATTCTCATAAACATACTATGGCCATTAAAGTCGACATAACTCTTGGAGAATGTTTGGTTGGGGGTTATCATTGATAACCTTGATAGGTTATCGACAAAAACTTTATTTGATTTAGGTAACGAGTGATTCCAGTGATGAAGCATACCACCTGCCATGTGAGCAATTAGAGAATATAATCGAAAATTGAAAAACTTCACGAGTGGAAGGTTTTTCACTCTGCTCCCTCTACCTCTGCCGGAGAGGGCTCTCAGCAATCGGCAATCTTTGCTCGCATCAACAACATGAAGTAATCAGGGAAGAGTAGCTCGATGTCGAGCCCGCTCATGTACAGGACGTCGTGATCCTCCCGCATCACGACGTAGTCGTGGTCGATCGCAAGCATGAAAACGGTGACGGCGGCAGCGGTGTGGTCGGTTATGGCGATGATGGTGGGCATCGGGAGGGAGTGGAGGTCGGCTACCACGGGCTTGAAGAGGGCGACAAGGCAGGAGAGCCGCTGTTGTGAGGCCAAGGGGATTCCCGCTTCGTTGGCCCAAGCGAGATCGAAGCCGTTGGAGAAGAAGAGTCCCTCGGCAGCAGTGACGAGGGCGTAGCCAACGTGGGCGGTGGTGACTTGCCAATGGATCTCAACGAGAGTGAATCGGAGAGAGGCGAAAGAGAGAGAGAGGATCAGAGAGAGGCGAGAGAGGATCTCGTTTTTTATATTATTATAATTTTTTACCAAACCATGCAGGTAAATTTCCGAAATTATCAAATTGCATAAGATAGTTTCAAATTACCAAATCACATACCCATTTTTTATGTTACCCCTATCGATCGATTGATTTTTCATAGTTAAATCGATTTCACTCTGTGCCAAAACGTCAAAATGTTAAACAAATTAGTCAACTGTAAAAAAAATCAATCAACTGATTTACTTTTTATCAAAATCAATTGATAGATCAAATGACCTCGAATTGATATGAAACTAATTCCTCTATAGTAAGTTAGTTCT
>JBBPFP010000060.1:7171559-7179386 GCA_037974795.1 Kaempferia galanga | reverse complement strand
GGAGTAAAAGGATTCGAACCTTTGCATGCCGGTACCAAAAACCGATGCCTTACCACTTGGCTATACTCCATACGGCCTGTTTTGGACGGTAGAACGGGGAGCCCTTGAACCAACCTTGAAGCAGGGCTCGAAGAACGGGCCGAGCCGTGCAAGGACGCGGGGATATAGCAAGTAAGCAGCAAGATTATCCCTTTAGGACCGACTACAACAAGCTCGCGACTCTAATAGAAAGAAAGGGCAAGCTCTCTGCTCTATTTGCTTGCAATGCTATGCCTATCAAAGTTGGCGAACGCTTCCCTTAGACTCCTGGAGCTCTTCGACGAAACTCGTTGGCTCCGCGTCCACGTCGCTTCGTCACCGTCAGCATTTGGTACTCTCTCGATAGCTTCAATAGTTCACTTCAAGCCGAAGGTGTAATGAACCACAAGCTCTGAAGAAAGAAAGACATAATCAAAAAAGAAAGGGTTGGTTAAGAACTATTGACTCCATAGCAGTTACAGTCACTCAATGGAGATGTTCGCCTTTAAAATGAAGATAGATGAGCAGGCACTTGAGCCTGGAACTGATTAAATTCGGGGAAAACATGGAACCGGTCACTATACTGGGGGGGCGAGACATGACCGCGACTTAAGATTCAAGGTTGAAAAGACTAAAGGAAGAGGGGAATGACTACCTGTAATAAAGCACAGGCTAATACGAGCCGACCAGAAGAAGCAAGGCTTAGATTACCAGATCCTGGACACAATCTTCCGTCAGATGGGGAGCCCCCTGCCTCGCCTTTTTGCACCTCTCCTTCTTGCTTGTTTACTTAGCTCTTGTCTTAGTGACTCTTCTTTCTAGGTTTTTCTTAGTTTTAAATTAGCCGGATCCGCCCCGATTCGATCAATAATGGGATTCTTGACTAGACTGTGACATGGACGCCCGGCCCAACAACTCGGTTGGTTGGCCCACCTAACAGATGATGAGATTCTCGATCGATTTTTTAGAATTTTGAAAAGTATTTCTCATTCTATCGAGTTGGGCCCCCCTGTTTAGTTTATGGGCATTCGCTGTGCTAACTCTAATGCGGAACCTTTATTTATGCGTTGGTAGGCTTTCGACTCAATCTAATAGTCTACCTATCTTAGACAATAAAAGAAAAAGTTTTCGCATGGGCTCATCATCTGATGCAGAACCGATGCGAAAAAGAAAAGATATTTGGGAGAAGCGAGGATTGATAGCTTTCAAGAACCAGTGGAAAGAGTTGTTCCCTGCATTCCTTTCTTTCCAAAGATAGTAATTTGTTTGGGCTGGCATAAAAGATTTGATTGAATGAACGCCGCCCTTGGTAGTTTTCAAACAAATCCAATGTTGAGCCAAGCGTTGCCAGCCGGTAATAGCCGAAGGCAAAAAACACTTTTATGGAATTCCATCCATAAAGGCTAGAAAGAAGAGAAGAAGGATTAGTCGTTGCCTAGCCGAGGAACTTGAGGCTGACATGATGAGTGTGGTCCTGGAGTTTAAGACTTAGCCTAAAACGGTGTCGGTCATAGAGAGGCATTGATTTTTCAATGAAACAAAGCCCATCTCTTGTTCTCTCCCGCCTCAACAGCAGAGCTAGATGCGAGATGATCCCGAACCGATTGAAGAACCACCATCCATCACCAAGAACATTCCACATCCTACTTCAAACAAGCAAGGGATTGCGCGAAAGCCGTATAGCCGCATACCTTTGAGGGTCGGGTCGGAAACGCGCGCTGCGTCTGGGGCTGTGCCCATTCCCCCTCTTCTGTAGCTTTACAACCGGAATAAGGAACCTTGGAATGAACCCTACCTGTCGATGAAAAAATGCGATTTGAGAGGACCACCAGCTAGCGAAGAAGAAAGATTTGTATGGAATGTCCTATTCCTGCCTGAGCTTTCCGATCAACCAATCCCCTATGAAGTGTTTGTGTTAGGTAGGCCCGGGGATCACTGATTAGTCGAATGAGCCCATCCCTATCGCCTATCATTTGTTGGTCGTGCTCGTAATGGTCTTTCCGTTCCTCTCCCTCTGGTCGACTCAATTACATCGACCTGAACCCTCTGGTCGAGCGTCTTGGAGATCCTCTCACTTCGTTCGAGCTCAATTACATCGACCCTGCATCTCTATGGGGCCCCTTCATACAAGTTTGCTAGGAGTCCCTTTAGTCGAATCAATAATCAATAGAATCAAACTAACCTGGCTCTTTAATTGACGATCTACTGCTCCCTCTTAGTTGCAGATGCCCATGCTTTGATTCGAAAGCCCTAGCCAGTGATGCCAGGAAGAGAGGACTATTTGAATCCTCCTCCCTGAAGTCCAGTTTGAACCCGTCCCAGCAACGAACGAACACCTTCCTACTGCAAGCAAGTGAGGCTCTGCCCTTCCCCTAGAATCCACTATGGGTCGGAGGAGTAGCTAGTCCAACTTCTTGCTTGAGTAGCCGAGATATTGAAGATGGAATTCCCTGCCTCACCCTGAGATGAGAGGGAAGGTCGATTTTACTCGAATCCTGGACCTGATCTTTAATCCTACACCGTGAAGCGATGGGAGAAGTTTTTTTTTTTCTTTTTTCATCAATGCTGGCCCAGTCGAGGCTCGTCCATGCCCAATCCCAATGGAAAAACCTGAGATTTTGCCCTAGCTCTAGTTTCCACTCGTCTTCCCCAGTCCCTGAAAGCCCTTCCGGTGGCCTAGCCCTCTTTCAAAACTCGAAAAAAAAGTGACTTGAATCGTTGACGAACACCTGCGCTGCGCTAATAAGACAAAGAAATTGGGAATGCCTAAACTTTCTCGATAGGATTGATTCCCATCACAGTCGGAGGCGAAGGAGACAAGGGCGAGGCACCAAACATGTTCTATCCTCAACCTCCACCCGTCATTAGTAATCTCAATTCGCTTTTCCTATTAACTAGTACACTGCGCGCTACAACTAGCAGCCCCTTTAGACGTAAAGGAAAAGGCTAGCGCGGGAAAAGCCTTTTTTTTCTTGTTAGGAGTAGGTTTTGGCTTGCCCCTTTCTTATTATTAGTAAGATAGGTTTGGAACCAACCAAGGGGTTGCTTGCTGCTCGCCCCGTACTCTAAGGGGGCTTATGCACTCCACTCGTTACCACTAAATAAACGACGAAGCCAGGAGCGGAAGGAGGGACTTGAACCCTCAACCTCAGCCTTGGCAAGGCTATGCTCTACCATTAAGCTATTTCCGCCAGCTACGGTAGTGGCGGAGCACTACTGAGCAATTCACGTATCACTTTCTACGGACGACTTCTGTTTTTCTGCCGGACTACAGGCTTGACCTCCGATCGAGCTACGAACACGAGTAGGTAGGCGGCGTGGAGGGGGAGGGGCTAAAGGGCTGCCTTTTCAATCCATCTCCGGCCTGACGCTATTGGTGTGAGGGAGTCTTGGTCTCTTTTCGAGCTGGGGCATCATTTCATTCTCGTAACGGGAATGAGTGCACCGCAAGTTGCTCCCTCGCCTCGGCGGAATCTGTCTTTTAAGTTAAAACATTTCCTAAGACGGCTCCTCTTATTCGTAGATAATCCAAGCTGCAGCCTCACGAACTTCTTACTGGGGCAGTACTATAGATAGGCATTTTCGAGTGTGCAGGATGCACGTGTTTTGTTCATATTCCTGTGCAGTTAAGAGAAAAATGGATTGTCCCCAAGGCAACCACTTCTGTCTTTTTCTTGGATATGCTCAGTCCGGGTATAGATGCTATGACGTGAAATCCAAGAGACTCGATGTATCCTTTCATCTTTTCTTTAATGGGGTCGCCTCATATTTTCCTTAACCTAATTTGAAAGCCCCGGGGGAGAATGATGATGGAGATGTATTGCGGCCTTTTCCCGTTCATCAACTCGAACCTCATTCTTCTGCAATGTTACGGATCAGCCTCACTCTTCAGGCCAGCAGCTTTGCTCAGCATCTTCTGCTGATTGTCAGCCTGTTCAGCTGACCTCAGAGGATTCCAGTCACCTGGTACAGCATGTTTATTTTCGGCGGCGATTACAGTCTGTTTCCCAGGGTAAGATTACTCCAAAAGATCAGCAGTCTAGCCCAGTCGCTTCCGGCTATTCTGGATCCCTCTGTCAAGTTCGTCGATCCTCTCAAGTTTCTTATCCCGTTGAAGGATTTTTCTCTTTTTTTATGAATAGTTTTCCCCAAAACATCGAGCTTACCTCATTCATGTCAGTTAAATCTTCTCATGAACCTGAATCATTTGCTGAAGCCTTCCATTTTTCTTGCTGGAGAGATGCTATACAGGAAAAAAAAGACTTAGTCTCATTGCCTGCAGGGAAACAAGCCATTGGCTGCAATCAAAAAGTGGCCCTTATTGAAAGTGAAGAATGCCTTTTAACAACATAAGGAAAGGAGGGATCCGCAAGAATAAGTTTATATTCAGCCTCCTCCAACTCCAGGCTTCTCCTCTCCATTGAATCCTAACTTGGTTGGTATGCAAGCTCAAGAAAGCAATTTACGTTACGGCCGGAGACAAACTAAAGCAGGCACTAAGAGCTTGGTTTGAAAGGTGCAGCAGCATGTATAAGAGCCATAGAGGAAGGAGCCGGTTTTCAAAGAAGTCAATCGGATCATTCTTTATAAGGAGGTCAACATCAGGTATTGTTCTTCTTCTGGTTTATGTGGATGACATAGCTTTATCTAGTAATGACTTAGCTTCGATAAATGAGCTTACTCACACATTAAGAACCCAGTTTGATATGAAAGAAATAGGAGACTCCAAGTATTTTCTGGGGATTGATGAGGTCGCGGTTTGGAACCCGAAATGGATTTATTGTCAAAAGCGGATCTTTCTGCATGCAAACAGGAACAAGATCAAAAATTAGCCTCAAATGCAGGAGAGCTATTGGATGACCCATCTACTTACAGGAGACTTGTTGGGAGCCATTTCTACCTTACTAATAATCGCAAAGACATTGCTTACACTTACAACATAGGGGGGAGTGATCAGCCTATTTTTATGGACAAGCCGAGCTCACTTAGAAGCTGCTTTTCGGATTATGCTAAACATCAAAACCTCACCGGGAAGAGGTTTATTCTTGCCTACTCCTCTCTTTGTTTTCTTACTCTTATACTGATTTCATTAAGGCAGTAGATTATGATGATTGGATTTCGAACATCGTCCCCGTGCCCTTCCCAAGAGGGATGGGCGTGTTCGCGTATGCATCGATTTTCTCAATCTCAATAAAGCATGTTCCCTAAGATGATTTTCCGCTGCCGAACATTGATTTGCTCGTGGACAAGACTATTGTGAAAGTCTGCCTACTATACTACTTACTATTATTATGATTTGCCTACGATTGCAAATTCTCGTCTAAGGCTTCCTCGAGGTAGAGTTCGTTTTGTAACAGGAGCGGAGTTGGGCTTTTACGGAGCTTGGCCTGCTTTCGCATTAACTCACCATTGGTGATTTGGTTCGTAGCAGCCCAAGTATATCTAGGAGTTCCTTTTACACGCTACACTATCCTCGGTGACGATATCGTCATCGGGGATGAGCGGGTGGCTGAGCGTTATCACGAGCTAATGTCGCAACTGAATGTTCCATTTTCGTTAGAGCATATAAAGGGAGTGCTTGGTTCCTCTTTGCTATTGACTCGGGTCTGTTGGGCTAAGGGGAGACTGAACTGTCATCAGAAAATCACACTGACTGACTGAAGTACCAAACACAGAATCAAGAAAAAATAGGACAGCTAGAGATAGAGAGATTCCATATCAACAGGGCAATATTTTTCTTTAAATATTGTTACCTCCCTTTCCTTCTTGTTTAGTACTGGACGAGTCTCAGATATTCCATTCCTTTTTTATTTGTGAAAGCCAGGATAGAAGGAGTAAGGTACGCTAGCTGAAGAAAGAGAGAGATAGAAATAGGGAAAGAGATCTAAAATGAATTAAATAAGTAAACAGAATTAGCTACGCTCCTCAAAGCTTGCTTACAAAGGACTGAAATCCTAAGACATATGAGTCACTCACACTATCTTCACAAGTCTCACTTCAACCTTTCCACAAACATTTCCAGAAATCATGCTTTGGATGGCAGCAAAGCTCCAGAAAGTACCACTAGACAGCAAGATAAATGGATAACCTGAGAGCACTAGGTATTCCACATTAGTAGGAATAGTTGCTTAAACACCTCCAGCGTCTCCACTGCCCACAGAACAATCGACTAGAAGACAGAGCAGCTCCGAGACTGAAAGTCTTTCATGTTCCAGAGCAAAAGTAAGTAAGGTTTAGAAGAACCTAAAAGCTATTCTCTGAATATAAGGAAGTTCCTACTATAAGCTAAAAACTATATAACTTTACGGAATTTAGAATCAGTCCATATGTTGTACCGGTCGCATTCGGTAGACATTTGATTTGACAACAACAAAAAAGTAGTGAAGGTTGTCTTTCGCCTTCCAATAGTGCCCCTTCTACGCTACGAGAGAGCACAAGAAGTAGATGAAGCCAAAGGTAGCGCGATTCCGTGCCGACAAAAATATCCGATCGTTGATGCTCAAGCCGAATAAGCGGGAGATTCGTTCAGGTTTCCAAAATTATTTACTGGGTATTACCATTTCTAAATATAAGCTAAGCGCGGGGAAGTCGAAATCCAGCTACAAGTTTTCAGTCTGGTATATCAGTCCGGCCAAGCCATACAAGGAAGGGTGTGGGTGGGGCTACAAATTCCTTCAAATCTGATCCAAAAATTGTACTTTAGACCCTTACTCTGCTATTGATTGGACTCAGTCTTTATTAAACTCCTTAACCGCCCCTATGTGAGAGAAGGGGGCCTATGAATGGAAAAATGAATTATTCTTTTGGTCATCGAAAATGTAAACTCCCAAAATCATCGCTCCGTCTGACTTCCGTCTTCCACCTTACTCGGTTCAGTCAGATTCTTCAGTAAGATATGCAAATCTGTTTGAGGCCTCGCTTCACTAACTTCGGTTACTCGTGAACTCCGTTAGCTAGGCGCGGGTCCTTCCCCCTCCGTCTAGTCAGTCTTCTCTCTTGAGGAGAAAGCCGCCTTACTCTCGTTTAGTTCGAATGTAGCCCGCAGGAGGTAAGGCCAGTAAAGGCCTTACCTACATACATAGGGCCATAAGTCTCTTTCCAGCAGCCCGTCGGAAAGCCAAACCCCTCCTATTAAAAAAATAGTGCAACCTTCTTTAAGAAGGAAAAAGAGTGAAAGGTGGTGAACCATGCCGAGTTTGGCCAAGCGTAGTACCGTGCTGATCCTTGAAAGCCAAGGTTGAGTAAAGTCATAAAGGAATGGAATTTTTCCAAGGCAGCCGCTGCAGCGGATCCCCCTCTCTCCTACCTACCACGAGAAAAGAGGATGAAGTTCTTTTAATTTGAACCTAATTCCTTTCGCTTTAGACAAGACTGAAGGTGTAGGAAGAAATGCCATATCGTCAACCGGCTGAAAAGTGGATGCAGAATTACCGGTCTTAGCAGCACTTAGCTCCTTCCTCCTCAGATTCATAGGCTGTCACTGTTCTAGACTCAGCTGTGGCACTTTCTTTCTCCATTAGGTAATAAGGTGAGAAATGTAAAGCTCAAATAGTATAGGTCGGATGTTTCCGTGAGCAGTAAGCAGCAGATCTCCCCTTATTTTTAGAAAGCTGGTGGCCACGTTTGAATTCTTTCAAGGCAAGGTGCGGCCTGATTTGACATTGTTGTTTACTTTGATCCGGTCGAGGTGGTTTTCGTTTACCAGCACGTAGGTGGTATAAGTTCCTATGACCGAGTCTTTCTGGCCCCTGTGAACATCTTTTCTTAATGTATTAAAGAGGGCTTCTCTAACCGGTGAAAAGTTGTGGG
>JBBPFP010000060.1:7070914-7088184 GCA_037974795.1 Kaempferia galanga | reverse complement strand
CTGAAATTTTGGATACATTAGCATAAAAACAGTTACACTGTTCAAATCACTTAGCTAGAGATAAGTAAGTCCTAGTTCATGGTTATGCAGACTATGAAATATATGATCAATTCAACGAAATGTAATATTAAAAGTAAACAAATTTAAGAAAAATGACAATCCTAGAAATGCTAAAAAAGGATACTGAATTAGTGAGATTGACCTGTTAATTGGTCAAAGCAATGTTGAGAATTATTAAAGGTAGGTGAAAGCTACTTACAAATTATGGGGAAAAAAGTATTATTACCTTTATTGATCAATCAATATAATAACCAAAACATACAAAGCAAACGAATTAAATTCAGCTCAAGTACCAACAATTGCTGAATAGTGAATCCCTTATTATCAATGCATGCTGTATCAAATCTCCATAAAAGCAAGATAAATTTTGGATGACATTATTTTAGATATCAGAAGATTAAAAGCCAATAATGTATTTCAAACTTCCTTTACTTCAAGTTCAAGTGTTTAAACAAAAAAATAATCAAACATAATGCAAAAGATGAAATTGTGATGATGCAACAAAAAAACAAGATTATTATAAAATTCCTTTCTTGAAACAAGGCAATTCAACAATGTAACCCATACATAATCCAAATTTTAAACAAAAAAACATTTAATTGATTCTTGTTTTACTTTTTGTAATAACTCAATTAAGCAATCCTAATTAATCATTGGAGCTGATAAATAACATAATAACTTCATTGGATTGCAGCTCCTCTGCAGCACAAAGTGTTATTCCATCACTATGTTTCTTAATCTCTCATGAAACACTAGATTAGAAACCATAGGAGCTTGGTTATTACATAATTTACAATCTAAGTTCTCTATTATCGTTGTCTGTTCTCCTACATATTTGTCTCTTGTAAACATAATATACTAATTGCTCTACTAATTATAATATCTATTAACTCCATTGTTTTGCAAGTGTTTGTATGTTTCATGTTCTAAATCTAAAATAATCAGTATTTTTATAATGTTTGTTCTTATCCCACCTACTTGCATGCACATAAATTCTCAAAGAAATGTAGCAATCTTTGCCAAGATGCTACAATCAGACCATGCAACGCATTCCTTTTGGGGAATAACTTAGCGTTGACACAATAGTTTGATGGATTCATTTATAGGGCATTCACATGTGTATGATGCGGGCTAGCAACCTAGCGCAACCCTTACCTTTTTCCATTCAAGCTTAGGACCAACATTGGTAGTTTTAATATAACCACATAATGCAAGATAATAATTCTAGTTATTAAGAAATGATCATCAGTTCAGAAGTTTATTATATTTGTTATTTTAAAATTTCAATTCAATTTACTTTCAATAAATCAATTAAAGTGGAAACTCATTATATAACTAATCCTTATTTGAGTTAATCTTGATGCACTTTAAAGTGTGTCAAAGCGAGTCTACATGATAAGTACTGAAATTTTATTGTTACATTAAAATACAAAGACTCCACCACATAATAACACTTTAAGCCTTGCCCTAGTCCACTATAAAATAAACTACATATTAGGGACATCATGATCAAGTTGTTCTAAAGAATACCGAATAAAATGAAGAATTCTATTAATCATTTTTTGAAACATTACAATAACATGATTCCTAACAAACAGTACTAGAATACTATTTGGACAACCAAAAGAGCTAGTCAAACAGCAAAAAATCATCAAATAGAATATGAAAGGTGACGGATTTATTACCCACCTCTAAGAAATGAAATGGTTGCAGGAGTAACTGTGCTAACCCTTGAGCAAGGTATCTCATTTTTAATGTAGTAGCTGCTCCCACCCAATGCTGGATTTGGATCAACAATGGCAACATTTAAATGCTTCGTAAAAGGTGTACTTGCTGCAAAGTCAGGAATAGGTTTTCTTAGGGATGTAAGATAATTATAAGCACCTAAAGCCCTATCAAATCTAAAACATATCCACAAATCATGACAAGTGAGAAGCTAATACTAACTGGATTTAAAATACTGATGAAGTATTGACATCCTAATTTATGCAAAGTCTGGCTTTAGGCAGATCATCCATCGATCAGAAAGATAATGAGACCCATATGGGCATACACAACAATACATTTCTTGTCATCTCAGTAAACTATAGCATCAAAAAGTTTGGAGGTTCTCTATACAATGGAGATAGAAAAATAAACCAAAAGCTAACCTGGGAAAGCTAAATCACATTAGTAAATACCTACACAGGGCACTTGCGAGGGCCAGTCCAACCATTCCACCACCAATGATGGCCACATCAAATTGTTCAGAATTGGCGGTTACACCATAATTCTTTTCACATACCTGGGCAATCACAACATAACATTACTTTCATCCTACAAAATCTAAAAAATGCAAACATAATATGAAAGATCAGGTATTTAAATAATAATCATAGTATGCAGTATGAAAGATACTATGTACTATAGAACAAAGAATAACAACAATAATCAATCATAATCTGCAGTATAAGTAAAAGCAAAATAGAAGTGAAATGTAACATGCTTGAAGCTTTGAAATCTGTATTTGGTGGCAGGAAAAAGGACAAGAAAAATATCACTGGCAATTATGATAAGCTTTGTTAAGGAATTTGCTCTAAAGACAGCTAAATGTGATGATAAGCTAACATCAATTTATAACACTGAAGAATAGAATTGTTATACTAATGGAGGTGACTGATGAGATCATCCTGATTGTGGTCAGCCCACAATTTATATAAATATTATGCTAGTTATTGTTCTCTGCCAAATTAAGCTCATTGACAATTGTCGTCCAATTTATGGCTTAGTAGAAGGCAGAGCAAAAACATGCCATATCAGGTGTTATTTGACAATATTGGCATCGATTTAACAATTAGCAAATTGCCAATAACTCAAAAAACAAACAAGGAAAAGGAATGAATTTTAAATTTATAATTAAAGGTTGATAATTTTTAATTTGGTAATATTATATTTCCCAACTAGGGATTGCTTTCACAGTTTAGGTAAGGTTGTTTATAAAAATTATCAATTCAACGTATAGGGTTGTTTATAAAAATTATCAATTCAACGTATAGGGTATCATTCAACTAATAGAATTCTCATTTGATTAATTTTTGTGTTGCATTAATTTAGTATCAAAGTCAAGTTCCTGAGATCCTATTAAGTTTGTTCATGTATGAGCTCCATCCATCAGATCTCCTGTCCTTAATATAAGTTTTGTTCCTCCTAGTGAACAGTAGTCTCTTCATCCTCGACGTAATAGATCATAAATAATCTGTAATGGAAATATTTTTATAGTAAAACACGTCCAACAATGAATACCCAAACAAGATGAGGACTATTTACACTTTGGCACCATAAATCCCTATAGGCACTCCATAAATACCAAGTCGGTTTTCATAGCGTGATTTGTTATAAAGCAATGCCACTTGCTTATTTATTTATTATTAGGACTTTCGTTCCTTTTGTCATTCAGACAGCTAAAGATTTTGATGAGTTAGGCAAAGGATTTAAGTTAGATACGTGGTTGACCCGCACTAGGCCTGCTATACAACAAGTAGAGATGAATACATGAGCCCCTATAAAAATAAAAAAAAACCCTAAGTCTCAATTGTCACAGTAAAGGTCATGTGGCATCTAAGTGTCCAGTGTCCCCAAAGTTGTAGCCTTTGAACGTGAACCCAATCCTAAGAACAAAGTGACATACTTTCCCACATGAAGAAATTGACCCTCTTGACGAGCACCATGAAAATGAGGAAAGTGAAGAAGAACCATAGATTTGAAGTAGTGCATTGTACCCTTTCCATGCTCACGCTTGACAACACATGGAAACGTACTACCATCTTCTACACATAAAAAATGAGGGAGTAATTCTTGCATAGTCGTGATCAACAATGGGAGTTGCATGAATGTAGTTTCCCACATACCCTTTTCCTTTTTAGAGTTCAAGCCACCTCCGAACTACACCAAGTCCCTATGATGTGGCATTGGTAAATCAAACCTCCCTTCGGAGACCTCCCTTTTAATTAAGCACAATGGTTAAGATTATCCATTACTATAGAAGAGGAAAAAAAACTGTTTTTAAGCACAATGGGTAACAGCAAAGCCTAGTGAACTTGAGTCCAAACCTATGCAACAACCAAACCAACACCTTCAAAAATATCCCTCCACCTTCCCGCATAGCCCCAATTGGAAGAATAAAGGAGTCAAGAGTCATGGTAGCATTAGTAATCCAGAGCCTCACAATTGGCCCTAGAGATTCGCCAAAAGATTTTAAATGAATTCCCAGATATAACTAATGAAGAATTACCCAACAAACTCCCGCCTATGCACACAATCCTACAAATCATTAATTTCATTCCAGGATTAAAATTGCACAGCTACCAAACTATCATATGATTACATTAGAGTGTGTTGAACTTAACAAGCAAATCAAAGAACTCATAAAGCTTTTATTAGAGAATGCATGAGTTTATGATCGTTCCAACCTTATTAGTCCTAAAAAAGATGGCTCTTGGAGAAGGTGTATAGACAGTGATGCCATCAACAATTTCATGACTAAGTATAGGTTTCCATACTGAGACTTAATGAAATGATTGTCTTGATGGAAGGAACTTGTTGATTCTCCAAGATCAACTTACGTAGTGGATATCACCATATTAAAATTAGGATTGGCAAATAATGGAAACCTATCTGAACTAAATAAGTAGTTACTAATGCCCTTTAGACTTTCATATGCTTCTAGTACCTTCATAAGGTTGATTAACCAAGTCCTAAAACCTTTCATTGGAAATTTTTTTGTGGTCTATTTTGATCTATAACGTGACATATATAGGAACCACCTTAAGCATATTCACCTCATTCTAAAGATCCTTACGATTAATCTGTTCTTTCCTACAACCCCAAATTCTATTCCTTGGGTTTATCATTTCTGTAGAAGGCATTTCAATAAACTAGAAAAGATTAAAGTAATCCAAAAATGACCCAAGCTCCTTTCAGAGGCTCAAAACTTCACAGCTTTGCAAACTTCTATCAATTGACTTTAATACCATTATGGCTCCCATAATGAAATGCCTAAAAAAGAGTTTCAATATATTAAATCCATCTCGACAGCCTTTAAGGAGATCAAGGATGACTAAGGGTTTCATCAAAAAAAAAAAAAAAAAAGGATAACTAAGGGTCCTATTCTTAGACATCCTACTCTCTCTAAACCATATACCCTCTCTAATTCATATAAGGTGTCTTGTTATGCATCAGGAATATATACGGGAGCACACTACACCAATAAGGTCACTTAATTTCATTCATTAGAGAAAAATTCAATGAGACTCGATAAAGTTATTCTACCTACTGATAAAGAGTTTTATGCTTTTATTCAAGATCTGAGTTATTATCTACTGCCCAATGAATTCATTCTTCATTTAGAACAAAAAAATGTGAAGCTTCATTCAGTTTCAAAAGAAAGTGAATGATGTTAGGTAGGTTGAGTTCCTACAAGAGTACACTTTTGTTCTAAACCATAGTTCTAGTGTGGATAACAAACCACTTAATGTGCTAAATCATGTTGTCACCATATTACACACCACAAAAATGATCATAGTAGGATTCGATTGACTCGAACAAAATAGGATCCATATGATTTGGTAGATTTTGTGATCTTAAGACAGGTGTCTATTTTAGGGCACATGCTTTTGCATTGTTAGAACTTCACTTTGAGACTTTCTTATTTGGGAACTACATGCTAGAGGCTTAATTACACTTTAAAAAGGAGGCTATTGCCCTTGTATCAGATCAATTTTATTGGTTCTCATAATGTCGAATTGCTACACAAATCGTATCACAATATCACACATGATAAACAACAAAGCCAACTAAGCAAAATATAGGATTGTACTCACCGCTACTACCTATACCCTATGAGCACTAGAAAGGCATTAGCATGGACTTCTTATGATTACCCTGGACCAACTAAAGCCATAATTAAATTTTAGTAGTAGATCGAATTTTGAAAATAGCATATTTTATTTCGTGCAGTAAAACAAATGATGCATCCAAGTTATTCTCTAGGGAAATTGTTCAGTTGCACAAGTTGTCTATGTCTATAGTGTCCACCTTCTATCTCCATAAGACCAAGGAGAAGAGGTTGTTAATCGGAGTTTAGCAAACTCATTAAGGTGTTTGATGGGTTAAAAAATGGGCATTTGGGATTCAATCTTGCGATTAGCCAAATTTATTTATAACAATTCAGTAAACCGACCTATAATCCATTTCAAATTCATTAACCTTATAAACTTAATAACCTTAACTATCACTCCTCATTCTTTTTAGTCTGAAATCCATGTCGATGTCATGAGGAAAATGGGACTAAACAATAAGGCTTATAAAATTCAAGTAGAGGCGCATTGTAAGTTTAAAGAGTACAATGCAGGATCTATCTATTACGCATTCACCCAAAATGTTGCTGCAAATATGCCCCAAGTATGAAAAAATAGATTTCAAATGTCAAACTAATGGATAATTTCCATATTTCTCCAACTTATAGTAGAAAAAAGTAAAAAAAAAAAAAATTATACCAAGTCATTATCTTTTGGCATCTAAGGGCATTTTGCATTTAAATAAAACTATTTTACAACAAAGAGAATATTATAATATACAGTTTCTTCCAGCATTAGTTTAGTTATAACAGTAAAACTAAATTGGCATGGTGATTAATTCATTACAGAATAGTTATTCATTATCATAAAAATAAATTAAAGGAATTTTGGTTCATATACCAATTCAAAATGTATGCATCTATACTTTGTATACAAAATCAATTCATTTCAAATAGAAATCAAAAACACAAACAACCTTTTCCGTGAATCAAAATATATCACCCTTTATTACAACATTATCATCCAATATCATTTATGCAAGTACAATTTTAAGTTTCTCAAGGGAAACATATGTTGCTTATTAATCTATATATTGGGTCTTGATTAGTCACTCGTCAAATTCTTAGAACCGGGAATGTCGATGCATTGTCTAAGACATTGTAGCAAGTAAAATTTGCCCAACAATATTTTTGTGAACTTAGATTAAACCGACAAATGCTTATAACGCACCTTGAAGTGAACCCTCGAATCATGGCCCATTGCCTTGGCAGCTGCAAACACACAAGAAAAATACGTTTAAATAAAATCTCAATCACAAGTTGAATCCCACTCATGTGATGATAAAAAAAACTCAAGATCTAGATTACTCCTCAAAGGAAGCAAGAACTCTAGAGTTCAAATCACCACTTAACAACCATTAAATGCAAAAATTTGAGGGCAAACTACTTGAATGCAAGATGTAAAGGAAAATAGCAAAGATCAACCAAAATCAAAACTTGAAGTGAAGAAACCATCGACGAAGAGTAAAACTTATACATGGTAGGGTTGGAAGGTTCTCTCAAGTACTTTACCTAATTGAAACGATTGACACACGAAAATCAAATTAGCATTAGATTATTGTCGATCTCGAGGTAACAAAAGAAATGAAACTCACAATTATTACAAACCAATGTTTAAAATTTTGACCCGTGCCAAGGTTTTGGTCCTGGATAGGAAAGATAAGGTTTCGGTATCGTATCGTGTCATATTGATATAATTTCGGTATTTTTTAAATATAAAATATATTAATTAAAAAATAAAATATTTAACATAAATATTTAAAAAATAGTCTTTTTAAAAATATAAAATAAATAGATAAATAAATAAATAAAAAATTTATTATATTTTTTAGATTAAAATAAATGAAATATAAATTTATTAGATAATTTTATTAGGGTTTAATAAAGCCTCGTTATATTATCCCATTATAGTTAGGAATTGATTAAAATAATTAGCCCAAGTTTTAATTAAAAAAACCCAAAATTCAACACCGATTCTGCCCAATTCCAGCGCTACCGTGGGGGTCACACATCTCCTTAACAGTGGCCGCAGGGTCACACGACTCAGGCACGACCGTGGTTGTTTAACCCCTTCACGACGACCGCAGGGTCGCGCTACCCTTATGTGGCTTACGGCGGTCACGAAGGGGTCGCGCAACACCTATGCTGCTACTATGGGGGTCGTGCCACCCCTCCACTATGCCCACGTCGCTTGACGCCTCCCGACTATCGTGGGACCGGGTGCCGATGTCAAGCGGCAAGCGGAAAAAAAATGTTTCGCCCATTTTGACCGGCTCGACACGGTATTTTAAATCATGCTACAAACAATTCTTCATGGACTCCAACTCTAAACACCACAGAAGGGGGAGGGTGATGACACCTTAGAAGATTGGAATGAAACTCTATCTAAAATGATTCCTCTTTAAAGACACGATTGGGCAAAGTTGGTTGGACTTAGAAATCCTAATGAACCTAATTGGTGTTTAATTTTTTAAAAATTCTCCATTTGTCACTCTAAATTTTAAAAATAAATAAATATGTAATTTTTTTAATAAAAATATTGCAAAATAAACACTCTAAATTTATATTTTCCATAGAAAATTAATTTTTAAAAAATAAATATTTGTCAATAATTTTTTAATAGAAATATTGTATAATAAATACATGATAAGGTAAAAAAAAAATAATAAAGACATTTAATTACTTTAGAACTTTCATCTTTTTATGAAATAGATTTCTGCAACATAATTTAATTTAAATTTTTTGCCAAAAATACTTAAGTCATTTAATTTCTACTAAAATTTGAGATATAATTGTATCAACATAGGTAAAAATTTTCTATTTATATTTTATAAAAATAAATAAATTTTATAATATTTCTAATTATATTAAACATCTATTCCTTTTCTATTTTATTCACAAAAATATTAAACCATTTGATGAAAAATTATTATTTTTAATAATATAACTCACTTTAGATGACATTCTTTAAACTCTCAAAGTGTTTTTTTTAATTTCACCTAGAGAAAGGTTTAATTAGGAGGTAATGTAAGCAGCAATAAATTAATGTTTATGTTTGAAGTGCAATATAAAAATTAAAATTTAATATACATAAGGCTAAAAAATGATTGTTTAGGCAACAAAATTAAATAATCTATATACTTTTTCAAAATTACTATTTTTTAATTTTATCCCTAAAATCCAGTTTAGGCAATAAAATTAAATCATTATCAAGATTCATTCTTTATTTTAAGGTTATGAAATTTATTAGTTTATAGAGAGTTTAGTATTCAAAAGTTTATATAATTTTTAATTTACTCCAATAGACCATATAATAATTCGATGTGTTATTAAATAAGAATTCAACATGCAAGACATACAAAAGACACTCAAAATTATGTGATTCACTAATAATTCATTTTTTATTTAATTCTACAATAATATTATTATAATTAATTTTATAAAGTCTTATAAAAATAAATAATAAACTATTTTAAATTGAAATTTTATTTCAGCACTGACAAGGTGTGAGAAAATTCTTAAGGTCCCATAATTTATAGTCTAATATAAAATTAAATTATAAATGTTGATACCATGTTGATTTAGTTAGGTGTAAATTAAATTTTTAATTAACTTACTATATAACATATTATTATAGTTATTAAGTATTATATTATTAAATTAATAGCTCTTAATCTAAATATATACTAAATCATTTATTATCAAACTAACTAATATGTATTTATATAATTGCAAATAACTTGGCTTTGGTGTTATCAATTTGTAAACAAAGATCAAATTGAATTAAACAATAAACTTATAAATCAGAGTTGTAATAAAATTGCGTTAATAAAATTGAAATTAGAGTGAATGTGTTTCTAGACTTTAGAGAATGAAAAATAAGGGAATAATTTAAGAGTAAGAGAATGAGAGCTGTTTCAAGAGAGAATTAAAAGTACTTTATAGAAAAATTTGGATATAATAGTCATTTAAATTTCCCTTGATATATAATTGACAGGGTGCACATGTTCAAGGGTGACTTGTGTTAGGTCACACATGACTCATTTTTAGGCCATGCTTGACCCAACTAATTTTTGGATCATGCTTGGTCCAAACCATGGAGGTGAGCTATCCTTCCTCACCCCAACATGTGGATCGAGGGTGAGCCTTGCATGGCACATTGTACACTGCCCATCCTGAGCTATTTAGATTAGGTCTCGTCATAGCTAACTTGGCTTGTTCGCCACCTCTAGCTAGGAGAAAAGGAGAAAGGACCATGCATGGAAGAGTAGCCTTGAGCTCAACGTGAGTAGCAAGTCACAAAGGAAGACGTTTATAAGGACATGTTAGAAGATCAAGAGAGAGGTGATACCCTTGGATGCCACCCGTCGTTCAGATCAGCAGACCATCCACGTGGCGCCCCTTGCACCTATCGTCTAGATCAACGGATAACCCTCAACCTAGTTAAGGTTCTGGACCGAACCCGACAAACCAAGCTCATTGAGGATCTAAAAAGTGGTGAGCATCTAACCTAACCACATTTAACGGACGCCTATTCCGTGCTTATTGCTTACCGCAAGTCTACAAGTGAAACCCCTACATCATGGCGACGAGCTATACCCGTTGCCTCTCCAAATAGAGAATCTCCATTAAATTTTCGGAGATCAGAACTTTTCCTCCACTATTGAACCGAAGCTGAAACATTATCGTCAGTGGACTTATGTTGCACCAAAGCTGATAACAGAAGCTCTATCATGCATCAATACATAGTGCCTCGTGTAGTTGCCTCATCCATCTCACACCTATGTGAATTTTTGTAAAGTGTGTACATTAGCGAGACCTCATTGGTAATGCAAATCTTCTCCATTTCGCTTTTTTTTATTCCATGCTTTCCCTCAAACAACGATTTAGTTGTTTCAATTATTAACACGGAATCCCATTTTTCCCTTGTCATTCACACCCTAGATTTCTTAGTTGCCTCATGAGGATGGTGGCTTCATGACTAGGTTTCCCTTCTTTATTCTAAGTTAAATTTCTAAAACAAGGAAATGAAGTTAATTTTCTCTTGTTGTGATGTTCGACCAAGGGAGAGAAGGGGGTGCACACAAGCAAAGAAAAGAGAGGAATGGTCTTTCAAAAGAAGAAAAAACAAAAGTAAACCCATAGACACTTAATTGATATTTAAGACTTGACTGACATTTAAGTGTGGTTCAAACTTCGGCACAAAATCCAATTTGGCTCCAAATTTGACCCAACTTAGAATCTAATCGTTATCTGAAAGTCTTAGTTGCTGGGCTCAAAAGCAACTAAAAGAGGTGGCTACACGAGCCATAGTGCATCAATTCATAAAAAAGTTTTTGTAATTTTGTTATTACCTTGGGTGCAAGATGAAGTCCACTGGTGATAAGGTCTCAACTCCAGTTCAGCAACAATAGAGGAAGAGCGTTGATCTCCGAACAGGAGTGATTCTCTATTTTGAGAGGTGGAGGGCATAGCTTATCACCATGACATAGGAATTTCAGGTTGTAGGTTTGTGTGACCACAATCTGGCTCAAGGAGCATCCTGATTTGAAGCCACAAAGCTTCGTTCAACACGAGGGATTGTGGCCTCCGAGTCACGATCTACAGAAATAAGCATCGATGCAATATCATTGGGTCCAGTGCACACCATTCGGTAGATCTGTCCATGGGTCAAGCCTGATCCAAACCGAATTTGGCCCAAAACCTTAACCTGGCTAACGGATTGATTACCTGTTCACCTAGATTATCTTGAGGAATTGTAATCAGCCCGTCGCTGCAAACAAATCTTTTTAAAAAAATTATAACAAATCAAATTTAACTATTACAACAAATACTAGCAAAAGTAGCATCCGATCCCACTAAAAAATTACAAGAGCCCTCTGGAAAAAATTTCTCTAAGTAAGGTCAAAAAAAACAAAGAATCCAAGAAACAATGCCACTAAGAAACAAAATCAGCAAGAAACAACAAGAAGACAATAAACAACAAAGATATTACGTGATAGAAAGATAGCCAAGCAAGATCACCAAAAAAACAACAAAGGTCGCCAAGACAAAGGTTGAGAGCCAAAGACAATTAAACCTAAAAAAAAAAGAAATTAATTGACATCAAGAATTATAAAAAAAAATGTAATGGTTCAAATCTCTTAAAAAAATAAAACCATTTAATAAAACAAGCAACAGATGCATAAGATCTTGATAGGAAACAAGGGGTAAATGATCGATTGTTGTTTGGATCGATGATCTGAGTTGCAAGGGGTTGTTAAACAAAACATAAGCAAGATTGCCATCAAACAACAAAAGGTTCCTAAGAAACTTCAAAAGCAAGAAGATAAGGTTCAGGAACAAACACACAAGAATCGAGAAACATAAAATTGAGTACGCTTACTATCTTAGAATAAAATAACTAGAATTTATTTGAAATTAATAATAATACTAAAAAATACTTAATGGCTTAAATCAGTTGAAAAATAAGATCATTTTATAAAACAAAGCACCTGATGCATAAGATCTTGATTAAGAACAAGGGGGGAGCAACATAAACAAGGGATAAACAATCAATTGTTGTCGAAATCAGTGATCTAAGATGCAAGGGATTGTAAAAACAAAAAATGAACAAGATAATTGCAAAATTGTCGCCAAACAACAACAAAATCTCGTCAACAAAAAGATTTAGGGTTAAAGGTACAAAAATTAAGAAATATAAAATTAGGTAGCCTTACTATCTTAAAATCAAACAGAACACATAAGGTTAACAAAATCCAAAAAAAACAGTACGAAAAAAATAAAAAAGAATTCAATTGAGATCAAAATTAATTTTAAAAAAATTTAATGATTTGAATCTCCTAAAAAATAAAACCATCTTATGAAAGAAAGCAATTGATACATAAGAGCTTAAATAAGAAACAAGAAGGGGGAGATGGGACATAAACAAATAATCGACTGTTGTCTGATTAGCAATCTGTGTTCCAAGGGGTTGTTAGAACAAAGAAAATACAAAGTTAAGAATAGAAATAAAGAGAAAAACAAAAGTTATGTTACCTCATCTAGAAGTGTCATCGAACAAATTTTTAAAGGATGAGTGTGGGATCGGTAAAATAAAACCAAGAAACCAATTCAGAAAAAAGACAAAAGGAGATGGAAGAAAAACTAAGAACAAGATGGAAGATGCTCTAAGGTTCTTGAATGTTTGGCTTAATTGGTTGGCGCACAACAAAAAGGCACCCCGCGCCTAGTGGCACGAGCGTCACATGCCTGATGCAGGTTCTAGTACCTAGAAAGGTACCCTTTGCTAACATCACCTCATAAAGGCGTTGTTTGCTTTGAAAAGATGCCCTAGCTTTATGGTGCTCGTAAACATAGCCTAGTGCATGCTATAGGTTGCCCAACTGATAGTCTCTAAGACAATTTGGGGTTGGCTATTTGGATTTTATCCTGCCATTTGACTTTATGTAAGACTATATTGCTAAGAATGTAGCATTATATTCATGGTCATTATAGGTTTTTGAGATTCTCTTACACCGATTATAGGAGCTAACAAAACTGTGGACTTTTTCATTTGAGTATGACCGGCATTATTAACAATTTCATGGCATAATCCGCTAACACAATTTGGAAAAGTCTTTACTAAGCAATCTGCTTGCTCCACTAATATATATATATATAAAAAAGATGGCAACAACAATATAAAACCACACACGAAAACACTATATAGGAACATCAACAATGTGAAACCAAACTACAAAAACATTAACATAACACGAATAGGCAGAAACCGGGTTGGAAATGATATAGAGGAGCATCAACAATGTTAAATCAACATCTTAGAAATAACAGATCGCATCAATAGCATGAAATCAGTTCAATACTATGAAGGAACTACAACAGTAGAGAATCACATCATGAACATTAATATAACACCAAGAGGATGAAGCCATAATAGACACACAATAAAAGGACGCCAGCAGTAAAGAACTACATCGTATAAATATTAAAATAGCACCATAGCATTAGACCTCATTAGAAAGCCCACAAAAAACACCAGCGTGCAACATCACATCAAAGTTCAAAGATGCTAGCAAAATCTAGCTTCCATGTCTCTGAGAAACTCTACCCAATAAACTGAGACATCCTCTAAAACCCAACCCTATGCATGCAAATCTAAAGGTCAGAAAAAGAGAAGGGTCGTGTAGCCTAAACTAATTTTTGAGATGGCTGCTTGATTTACTTTGACCCAAAGATACGACTCTCAAATACATCACAAGGCATGACTTACCTCCGTCATAGTGATGTTATAGCAAGAGTGTCAACTGAGTCAACATTAGGATACACACAACAAGTATCCAAGTTGTACCAACAGTATGATCTACACGGTAATCTTATACTTAGAAACTAGATCGTGTGATTGAATAAAATGTAAGACAATGACATAAAATATAATGCAGAAGATTAAAATACCAAAAAATATAAAATCAGAACAATATCTAAAGAAGTTGACGATAAGTACCCCCACCCAAAAAAAGAGAAAAATACCTGTAGCACAATCTGGCGAATGAAGACTCTTGTTTCTTAACAACTCAGGTGGAATTAAACCTCCACTCTCATGTGAATTGAGGGTGTAAAACCCTCGCTGCGTAAAAAGCTAAAAGTACAAAATGAACCCATAAATTATTCAAACCTCAATGAAAACTTGAAACTAAAACTCAAAAATATAAATAATAAACTGTCTCAAACCATAAAGCAAGAGTCATTCTGCAGAGAGAAGATGGTTAAGGGAATTGCATAGGAATGTCTCCTAGATTTCTGCAGATTATTGAATGATATCCGGGAAAGATTCCACATTTTTGTAGGCGAAACCTTGGTGGAAGTGGTTGTGCACCGACTGGCTGAAGTTGGAGTTGAGGTTGCAGTATGTAAACCAATGTTGTGTCCAGGAGTGACGTGGACTAACTACCTGCATCCCATACAAAAATAGGGGAGAACATTAAATTAACATGTGGAAGTCTAATACCTTTTTTAAGCAGGTTTGAAATAGGAGCAAAATATCATCAATTATTTAAATTACCACATCTTATACATCAACATAAACATACAACTTACAAAAATTCTCAAAAAAAGAAAACAAACGATCAACAGGCTAGTATGACTAACCAAGAGAAAATAAAGTGTTGATATGAAGAGAGACTGCTGAATCTCCCACCAGTGTTGCCCAAACAAGACTGCCCAGTACCTAACCATGAGAAAACTCCCCCCATAAACCCAAACAAACAAGCAACCACAGATTTACCTAAAAAGCGGGCCAGATTGCTCAAAGATGAAAAGGAGAAGCTCCAAAATGGAAGATCTATGCGCAGTAAATGCTATTCCAATTGGCTTTGCCATTCAATCTAGTGAACCTTGATTCAGTTTCTAGAAGTTCCAACTTATGCTCACGGAATCTCATCCTTCTCGACCCATCTCCATACAAAACCATAATTAATAACATTATTCTTCAGGGGAAAATGATGTTAATTTGATTGATACCCTAACAAAGGTGTTTCCGAAACTAATCCCAATAGAAAATGTCAGCTAGAGGTGAAGACTATGGTGCATGTTAAATAGCATGATGAGAAGAGGGAAGATATGCGACTTAATTGAAGATATGCTAAAACTAATTTCAACAAAATACTAGAATATGAATTATGAAGATCTAAGAAATCCAAGATACAACAGATTAATTACAAAAGTGAACCACTGTGAGAAAACAGAAATTAATCACCATAGTATTGCAGTCTCATACCAAGTGTGAATCCATGCATCAAACTCAATCCTAACAAGAAAAAAATGGTTAAGTTAAAAATTAAACCTGATAAATACTCTTGAGCTATAACTATCGTTTAGCACATGTCATAAATAATTAGCATGGATAAGATATACAGAAACTCTAGCATAATGCATATGTCTACCAAAAAAACTAGAATCCAGAAGAACAATGTGAGTAATACAAACTGGTACATTGAACTCTAACTCTCAGTCTCTAACTCCACATAAGTTAACCCCAAAAAGAAATAAAACTTTGCTCAGCTCCCAGTTGACAAACATTAAACTAACAACCCATATTACCCTTGCAATACGGAACATTATCCTTTATCTCCTAGCTCAACCACACCATCCACCTTTTAAGCTTAAACACTACTAAACCACAAAGTTTTAAATGTGGGTTAAATATACAACCTACCTCTTATATCGCCTATCCCTAAACTCAATATCCCACAAGAACCACAGGAGTACCACAACATTAGCTTACATATATCCACTCCACTCAATGCCGCAACAGGTAGAAACACACGCTGCGGTGAGGATTGGAGTGCGGGAATACGTCAAGGCTACTATTCGATGTTGATGCAATGGCAAAGACTCGAACTTACTGCTGTAAGAGAGGGATTCGGCTTCTCGATTGTTCCGGAAAAGGGACGATACGAGTGGCTAAGGCTGTCGAGGCTCACGACGAAGGCAAGACAGGCGGCTGGTCTACGCAAGGGGCAGGCGGAGTGCGGTGGCGGTCGACAGGCGATGGCGAGGCAGTCATGGTTCGTCGGAACGGACACGGAACGGCCGGAACGAGCGTTCCGGCACGGGAACACCTCAAGCCGTTCCAAAGTTCCGGTATATAACGCGACTTGCTTTGGAACGCTGTTCTCGGAGGTTATCACGGCAAAAAAACGGAACGGCGTACTGGACTGCCGCTCGTGGACTCTTCTCCAGCGGCGTTCACTGCGGCAGCCTGCCGGCGAGGAGAGGGTCGGATGGCAGCGGAACAGCACTGTAGCCGCTGGCGGCCTCTTCTCCAGCGGCGACTCACGGTGGCAAACTGCCGGCTCCCGGCGAGGAACGCAACGTCGGTCGGATGGGGGCGGAAATGACTGTGCGTCGCGTGCGAAGAGATGAGTTTTAATGGAATTAGGTTTGGATTAAAACTATTTAAAGTCGACTTCCAGCTAGATAATTTATCAAGCCTAATAAAATTATCTTCCTAAAAATATTTTATAAAATTTATTTAAATTTAAAAAAAAATCTAAATATTTTTATACATTTATTATTTTAATTAATTAACTATATTAATTAAATTAATAATATATTATTGTTAATTTAATTATGAAACTTATGTATACAGAATTTTAAATGGAATATATATATAATCGATGTTATGACCGTTCCATGACATGTATTAGGGCATCCATATTCATTTAGCGATTTAGTATTATAACACCCACCACCTTATAAAAACGATGAGACCCACATGCCACAATGTATCATATTAACACATTCATTCTCTCACATT